>CM054058.1:466296618-466470980 GCA_028641055.1 Alopecurus myosuroides
CTTCGCAGAGGGAAGCATGCATCACTCATGTGCTAGAGCTTTTATTTTATTAAACAGAGGTATAAAAAGCTTTTTTGAAGAGATGTGTATGGTTATGTCAACGAATGGTAAACAGAAAATACAGTACGTCACAAGCCAACTAGACTTCACAAGAGCGGCTCCCATAGAAAGACGCATCTGTGTAGAAGGTCATCCCTCTTTCTCTTTTCTTTACACAATTATGCTTTGACTGATAAATCAGGGGCAAAAATAGTGAAGAGAATTTGTGTTATTAATTTGGGGCTGGGCACCCCGCTGCCAGCTCTTCTATCATTGGATAAGCGGATGAAGCCACTAGTCCACGGTGTGAAAGTCCAATCAACAAGTGAGATAAAGATTCTCTATTTACGTCGTCATGAGCTAAAATAGGAGCACAAAACAGGAGTAATTTTGAAAGTTTTAAAGGTAACACATGAGAAATTTACCTTGGAGTGGCGGTTAAATACCACATCTAGGTAGGTATGGTGGACACAACAGGAAAACTTTGGTTTTGGGTAGTTGGATGCACGAGTAGAGCTCATACTAAGTACAGGTAGAGGCTAGCAAAAGACTAGGAGCGACAAATCAAGAGAGCATAAGAGCCATAATCATGCATAGCGACATAAGCATCATTAATAAAAGCATAAGTGGTACCACAAGTTCAAAAAATAAGTGATCATGGAGGCTATTCGTGACTGGTTCATAGTCATAAACATGGTGTGAGAATGCGCCAATTCAACCAAATAAAACATTCAAAGGAGAACGCCACAAATTTATGCTTCAATATGAAAAGAACAACTCATGATTCTTTCAATGGGACATTAAACACTCTCAGCTATTTGAGTCTAATCATGCTACTCAATAACCACAAGGCTCTAGAACTAAAATAACATCTAGCATGATATGAAAAAGTCTAGCCACAGTCTATACAAGCTTCTAAATGCACCGTTACAAATTCTACCTCAAGCAGCAGTTTCTTTTCCCAACACGCACCATACAAAACATGCTTTAACAAAAACTCTCTAAATGCTACAGCAAGAAAACATGAGAGGACTCACAAAACACTACTAAAACTAACAGCTCTGAATAAGAGATGCAATGAAAACGAGAGCTAAACAGGAATTTTTGCAACAACTAGAAGAAATACTAAGAATACTAGCATAGCAAGTATTCAAGCGAAAAAGCGGAGCATGTCTCTTTCCCAAACAAAGAGTTCTAGGATCCAACTATATTATTGCAGAAAGGAAAACAAAACAAAACAAAGGAAAACAAAAGAAAAACAAGCAGACGCTCCAAGTAAACTTCATATGATGTGACAAAATAAAAAAAATAGTTTCACGAGAAGTGACCTGATAGATAGTTGATAAAGAAGGGGATTCCTTGGGCATCCCCAAGATTAGATGATTGAGTCTTCTAAAAATATGCTTGGATGAACCACGGGGGCATCCCCAAGCTTTGACCTTGCACTCTTCTTGATCACATATATCACCTCTTCTTTTGACCCTTGAAAACTTTCTTCACACCACACTCAAACAGTAATTCACATTAGAGGGTTAGTGAAACAATTAAAAATCCATTGTTTTTGTTTGGCACAAGTTATATTGATACTTTTAAACATTAGCTATAGCTACTGATGTTTTGTGAAGCAAAAAATCCACTTGACATCGCAAAAGAGCAAATGCAAGAAAAATGATAGAATCTGTCAAAACCAGAACAGTCTATAAAGACGAATTTTTTCGAGGCACTTATGTTGCTCAGATCGTTCTGATTTTTCTATGATTTATACGATTTTTTTTACGGTGGACAATAGAAATCTGTTTCCTATGCAGAAATTCGAAAACCAACTCCAACTCTCGTCAGAAACCTTACTTGGCACTACTAAAACATGAAAATAAAGATACAAAGGAGTTGCTACAGAAGTATACAACCCCTTGAATCAAATAAAACAGAGAAAACAAAGCAAAACTAAAACCATGGTTTATCTCCCAAGAAATGCTTTTCTTTAACGCCTTTTAGCTAGGGCAAGAAAAGTGGATTCACGTGTTTTCAAGTGAAGAAGATGCTCACATAAGAAACATGAATTAAGAAAAATAGAGCATAAATAAGAAAGTATAACACAAATTTAAGTCTAACCCACTTCCTATGCATAGGAATCTTGTAAAGAAATAAATTAAAGAAGCTCAAACTAGAAGTCATGGGAAAGTAGAACAAGAGCAACTTCAAAACTTTCAACAAAAAGAGAGGTGTTTTAGTAACATGAAAATTCCTACAACCATATTTTCCTCTCCCATAATAATTTTCAGTAGCATCATGAACAAACTCAACAACATAATTATCACATAAAGCATGTTTGTCGTGGTCTAAAAGCACACAATTCATATCAAGCTCCAAAACAGTGGGATCATAATTTAAAACCAGCTCCTCTTTTTCCCCACTTTTAGCAACATGAAAACAAGATAATTGGTCACTCTTAAAAGGTATAGGACACATTATAGCAATACTATTTTTAGTAGAATTATAAATTATAACATCAAGTAACATAGGACCATCATCAAGAGCATTATCATAAAGTTTATCCAAGTAGCATGGATTATCATACATAACAATAGCAATATTATTCTCACAAGTTTCATATATATTAGTATCAAGGTCACAAGTATAGCAAGTATCATTTTCATCAAATAATGTATGAGTTAAAGACTTACTTTCGTTGGGAGGTAGACGTGGGTAGCTCCATTATTCCTCCTCTTGATCATCACTCTCCTCCTCTTTTTCATCCAATGAGCTTCTGGATTCAACAGCTTCTTCTTCCATAGGTTCCTGCAAGGCATTAGTCCCTTCCTTAGGTTGAGAGAATTTATTAAGATATTCCATTATGTAGTAATTACAATCCTTGTACTTATCAAAGCAATATTCAAGTATAGAATAAATCTCGTATTTATAAGGTGCATCATCAATACTTTCAAGAAAATAGCAATTTTGAATGCACCCTTCCAAGCAATAAATTCTTCAATTTGTTCCACATCATATAATTCATAATTTCCCTCAATATAAGAAGATATGGTAACATTATCATTATACTCACATTGAAAAGGGAGGTGTTTATACCTCCTACAGCAGCAAGATTTATCAAAGCAATAAATAGCATTATAAGTAGAGCACAAGTTTTTAGCTTAGTCATGCAATTTATTAATTTGCTCCCATAAGTGTATCCCTTTTTGTGACAAGCGGTGTTCCTTATAATATTTTTTGTTGTTCTTCAGTGAACCCACCTTGCCTATAGGATCTAGTTTCAAAGGCATCAAACATTGATAGCAAGCATGAGAAAGCAAGAATAACAACTATAATATATTTTTTGTGTTTTTGATAAAGAGAAGAAAACAAGAAAAAATAAAATAAACTAAGCAAAACAAAAACAAAGTAAAGAGATTGGAAGTGAGAGACTCCCCTTGCAGAAATTCTCTTCCTCCCCGGCAACGGCGCTAGAAACTTGATGGTGCCAAAGTTGGCGGGAGGCTGCTTGCTTCTTGGGGACTTCTAAGTCCCCGACAACGGTTTCAGAAAACTTGTTGATGGATGACGTTGGTAAATCCCAAGAGAAAGGTTGTGAAGAGTGCAACATCAAGTTTTCCCTCAGAAAAGAAACCAAGGTTGAATCGACCAGCAGGAGGACAAGCAATCTCTAAAGGTTGATGCGGCTGAGGTGGCAGGGCGCACTACCGGTTCAACAACAACGTCGAACCTACAAAACACAATCAAATCACTTTGCCCTAACAAAGCAGTGAGGTTTTCAATCTCACCAGTTTTGCCGAACACAAAGAAGTTAAACATATGGTGTGAAAAACAGTATGAAAGCAGTAGCAACAGTATGAAAGCAGTAGGAAAGCAGTAGCAGCAGTATGAAAGCAGTAGGTGTTTTATCAGTATGAGGAAAATGGACCAGGGTCCATAGTTCACTAGTGGTGTCTCTCCGTGAAAGATAAATAACATGTGTGGTGAACAAATTACAGCTGTTCAATGGACATAAATGAAGGTTGCACCGTAGTGCATATGCAAGACATAAAGATTACTATGTGATTCATGTGGGCATTACAACAAAATACATAGACCGTCATCCAACTGCATCTATGTCTAATAATCCACCCTCCGAATATCATCCGAACAAATGTTGGGTATTAAGTTGCAAGCAACAGATTATCGCCGTAAGCAAAGTGTGTAATGTAAACAATGTAAACTAAGTAAACACCGTTGTTTTCTCCCTAATGGCAACAACATATTCTCCATCCATCACATTTCTGTCACTCGAGCACAGATGCAAAGGAGGCATGAACCCACTATCGAGCATAAATACTCCCTCTTGGAGTTACTAGCATCTACTTGGCCAGAGCATCTACTAATAACGGAGAGCATGCAAGATCATAAATAACATGTGCATGAAGATAACATGATAGATTGATAATCAGAAGACATAGCATTCAACATTCATCAGATCCCAGCAAACACAACATGTAGCATTACATAAAGATGATCTTGATCATGTTAGGCAGCTCACAAGATCTAAACATGAGGTACAAAGTGGAGAGAACAACCATCTAGCTACTGCTATGGACCTGTAGTCCAGGGATGAACTACTCACGCATCACTTCGGAGGAGGGCATGGTGGTGTAGACCCCTCCGGTGATGAATTCCCCTCCCGGTAGGGTGCCGGGGAGAGCTCCAGAACCCTCCCTATGTCGGGATGATGATGACGGAGGCCTCGGGTGTTTTTGAGACGAAGTAGGATATATCTAGGGTTTACGTCTCGGGGGTATAAATAGGCAAAAGAGCAAAGGTGGTGGAGGCCGGGGGGGCCCACACCACCCCATGGCGCGGCTAGGGGCGCCTCCCTATGGTGTGGGCCCCCTGAGGCACCCCTCCGGGTCTCTTCGGGACTCTGTGGAACCTTCGGGAATTCTAAGACTTCCGGGCTTCGAATTTTCCAATTCTGAGAATATTTCCAGAACAACTTTTCTGAAACTAAAAACAGCAGAAAACAAGGAACTGACTCTGTGGCATCTTATCAATAGGTTAGTCTGGAAAATCGATAAAAATGACATAAAGTGTATAGCAAACATGTGGGAAACAATAAGAAAATAACATGGAACATCATAAATTAAGGATACTTTTATGACATATCAAACCTTGATATTGATCTTTGTCTGTTCTTATTGGTGAATGCATAGGTGACCTTGGACTGTGGGGTAGATTGTGGTTTAAACCATCTTGTTCAAAATAGACATGTTGTTGTACATTTGCATTATCGACCACCTCTCTCAACTTCAAACTTATTAAATCCTACATAAAACACATACAATAAAAAACAGTCAGGATTCCATTGCGTTTTGTTCATTGTTCAGATTTCAAAACAATGTGCAGACAAAAAGAAAGGACTACAATTGTTTCACCTGGTTCCTTGGGCTTGCTAGCCAGCTCACTTCAAAAGGGATCGATGGCTGACCATCATCTATCTATAGTAAAAAAGGAATTTATTTAGTATTTGTAGATCACATAAGAAAAATCAAAAAATACAAAATGGTTTAGACTTGTAAAAACTTCAAGAATGTTGAAGGCAGTTGACAAAAAATCTTAAAACGTATGGTCGAAAAATAGGCTATATTTTTTGGAAGAAAAGTTTCTCCCTGTACTTTTCTGACCAGATACATGTAAGTAGTAGATGGTTATACATTTGAAAAGTGGAAAATGTGCAAGAAGGTATGTAGTTGCACCTTTCTGAATGGAAAAGTGCAACTAGGGGCTAGTTGCGCTTTTTCGATTAAAAAGGTGCAACTAGAAGCTAGTTGCGCCTTTCCGAGGCGAAAGTTGCAAGTAGTGGTTAGTTGCGCCTTTTCAATTAGAAAGGTGCAACTCACCTTTCCGATGGGAAAGGTGCAAGTAGGGACTAGTTGCGCCTTCTCGATTAGTAAGGTGTAACTAGGATCTAGTTGCGTGTTTTCTATGGGAAAGGTGCAAGTAGAGACTAGTTGCGCCTTTTCGATTAGAAAGGTGCAACTAGGATCTAGTTGCGTGTTTTCGATGGGAAAGGTGCAAGTAGGGACTAGTTGCGCCTTTTCAATTAGAAAGGTGTAACTAGGATCTAGTTGCACCTTTTCGGTTAGATAGGTGTAACTAGGATCTAGTTGCGTGTTTTCAATGAGAAAGGTGCAAGTAGGGGCTAGTTGCGCCTTTCCGGTTAGAAAGGTGTAACTATGATCTAGTTTTGTGTTTTCGATGAGAAAGGTGCAAGTAGGGGCTAGTTGCGCCTTTCCGGATTGAAAGGTGTAACTAGGATCTGGTTGCGTGTTTTTGATGAGAAAGGTGCAAGTAGGGGCTAGTTGTGCCTTTCCGGATAGAAAAGTGCAACTACCATTTTAGTTGCGTCTTTTCAAGGGGAAAGGTGCAACTAGGATATAGTTGCGCCTTTCCGATTAGAAATGTGCAATTACCATTTAGTTGCGTATTTTCGAGGGGAAAGGTGCAAGTAGCTGCCCGTTTTAGTTGCACCTTTTCGATTAGAAAGGTGTAAGTAGCATCTCGTTGGGCCTTTCCCGAGAGGGGATGGTGAAACTAGGAACTAGTTGTGTCATTCGGAGGGGGGAGCTACAATTGCGGGATAGTTGCACCTTTCAGGTTAGAAAAGTGCAACGAGCAGCTGATTTGCGCCTTCCCTAGGAGGAAAGTGCAATTAGGGGATAGTTGTGCCTTACTTTTCGGAGGGTGCAACTATCAGCTAGTCGCGTCTTTAACAATTGGAAAAGGTGCAAACTAGCAGCTAGTTGCGTGTTTTACGAGGGGATAGAGCACACAATAATGAAAACATGAAGTAATCTCTGCTTGTCCGAGGGTTAAAGCAGACATCTGGTTTGCACATTTCACAAAAATGAAAATCCAGATACATGTACTACTGCACAAAAAAAACTTAAATAGTCTCACCAAAATAAAAATCAGATCATACCACAAAATCATCTATGTTCATTTTGTCTAGATCGGTGTCTTTTCCTTCACTTGGGTAACTCCTACTTCTTGATTGTGAACTTAATTTAGGGAAGCTATGTGACAAAGGAGTTGCGTTCTTCAAATTCATTTCTGACAAGACTTCTTTGTTGATAGTATGGCATTTTTTACCACATTGAATTCATGGTTCTTGGGTGGTGTTCTGAAGCCTAGATTTACATTATCTTCTTCGAAAACTTGTTTTGATTCATTATGTTGAGTACATGGGAAAAAGGAGAAATGTACTTAAAATTGATTCAAAAACAACATAGAAGCATTTTTCAAAAACTAAGAAAGATCGAAAGGTTTTGCTGAAATTTACCTTTGGCTGTGTTAGCATCACATTTGGTAGTTGGATTCTGATCATCGTACATCAACATATGATTAAGGCTAGCACTAGTGTTACTTGATGATTCATTATCTTGTGGTCTTTGCGCATTTTCATCCTGTTTTGCATGAAACAGAGAAAAAAAGCAAACATAAGGTAAAAAAAGACTAAAAGAAAACAGGGTAGAAAAGCAAAATAGAAATGTTTATATTGTAAAAAAATGTCGGGGATGTTGTACCTCATTGTTTCCATTACTTGGTGTCTTGTTATCTTGGTCTTATCGTCAATCTGTAACTTACATAGAGAAGTGTTGACGTGTGAAATTCAATCATCTACTCTTTTCTCATTGACAATCAAAACAGATGGTTCTTTGATTTGAGGCTCAACTAGCAGTGCCATTATCTGGAATGCATCAAAATAACACAATTATTATGATTTGAAAATTAATTATATATATAGGTAGAACTTTCAAAAAAAATTAGTGTACAAAGAGACAGATTGTACCCGCTCTGTCGTAGTGATTGTGTCCTCTTTACTACATCTTACTTCTGGTTTCGGTGTTGAATTTGCAGATTGATGGCTGCCATTAACTGAATCTTTTTGATTAATCTGAATCATTGATTTTCCTACAGATACAGGGAAAATTAGGGTACAAGAAAGAAACAAGAGACAACAGTTGCAAAATTCCTAAAAATTGTACAAGTTGTTTTTTCTAGGGGAAAACTCCATATACGGAAAAAACCTTGGTTTTTATTTAAAGTGTTGCTTGTGTCACTTGATTGTAATTTCATTGTGCTGCCATTGGAATTGGTTTCATTTTCATCTAAACAAATGATTTTCTCTGTGCTTTGTGAGCAACTTGATATACACTTGTTCTCTAGAAGGCATCCGATAACACTCGTGATTAGACCTTGCATCTTTGAACTAGTGGTTGGTGTTTCATTGAGACAATATTGTTTAAACAGTGAGCATATACTGTTTGTGACCTGCATGAGTTAAAAATACTAGTTAAGTATATTCGGATTAAAGTTATGGGGTTTTAGAAAATATACAACACAAAAAAGGAACCAGTAAAAAAATAAAGATTAACCTTGTCATTTAAAGCAGATTACTCAAGTGACTGTGTATGGTTCCTCAATTGCTCAACAGACTCGGCAATGTTTTCTTTAGTGTTGACAGTGACTGATGCATAGCATGTTTCGCTAATATGCTTGATCTTTTGTGCAAAAAGGAGAGGACAAAGAAGTAATTATACAAAACAGAAGTCATGAGTTATGAAAAAATTGAAGACAACAGATAGTATAACGTATCTATAAGGTTTGCTTCAACAATATAAAACTTACAATGTGTTTTCCATAGAAATTGTCTTCATCCAAATCAAGGTCAACAAAGTCTTTTATCATGTTGCCTTTCCAGACATTAATCCTTGGTATGGTTGGTTGAATAATACCTTCTCCAAAATCAGTAAAGTCCAAATACCGAACCTGAGGTGCGAAAAGACAAAACAGAAAATCAAATTTATTCATTGATGTTAAAGAACAAAACACAAAGCTAGAAAAAAGAAACAAAAATAGATAGAAACATGAAGACACAAAAAAGAGAAAAATCAGAAACTAACCGTGAATTAGTAATTGCACATGGCTAGAGTAGATGAATGTCTATGGTACTTCTTTATGTAGAACATGTTCAATGTATGAACATACTGGGCCCAATTGTATGTATTTATCTTCTCAACTTCAATAAGAGCAGGTAGATATGAGGTACTTGGTTTTGTGCTTGATGTTGGGCAGAAGAAAGATGACACTGCTACAACCAACATACACCTTATGAAATCATCCTTTTCCAACTTCTATTTCATGATTTTCTCGCCAAAAAACTTGATAGCTGGCATCTTGGTTAATCCAAATAACTACAAGAATTATACTGTTGAGGTCTTAGTCTCAGCAGGAATAGGATCTCCTGTTGTCCTGGTACCAAGCACATGCCCAAAAGATTCCAGGCTGATTGGAATGGACTTCTGATTAAAACTCATCTCTTCTCTATCGAGATCTACATGGTCTGCCAGCCACTAAACAAATGACCATGGTACAAAACCACTATCCAACTCAAGGAGAGCACCAAAATCTGCATCCCTAATAAAACCTTTTTGCTTGTCATCCAAGCTTTTTAATATCTGGATAAGATAGCTCACACTGTATCTGTTTTTTGTGATTGAAAAATCTTTATCAACTACTTGCCTTCCTTGCCTACGGCGACGACTTATTTTCTTAACCTTTCAGATAACAGAAAAAAACACGTGAAAAGGGAGGTGGACCAAAATAAAATGAGCAAGCAAAAACAAGTATATGTACAAAAACAATAAATCCACCTTCCGTTTCTCATAATCCAACTTGCCTTGTCATCGAGACCGTTTGAGGATCCTTGTAACCTGAAAAAAGGGTTGTAGTCAAAGGGAGTTATTCAGTTTGACGATTAAAATGCACATCATTCTGTGAGTGTTTGAAAAATGAACAAAAAAACTGTAATAGTTAGTATGAAGCAAACAGATAACTTACAATTTTATTCATTGCTTCTAATATGACAACGTCATCATCTGATTCGGAAGAAACCTCGTCAGCACTGTCAAAATTATCTTTACCCTTGTGCATTTTATCTTATTTGTGAACTACAAAAAGAACAAAAAAGGGTAGATGTAAAAACTCATCAGATAGACTAAAAACATTTGCTGATAAACAAGTTGATATACAGTAAAAGCACGATAGGGTCAATTCAGGTTCAGTAAATCCCATCATTACACACAATGTCCCCCATTCTCAGTGAACCAGAGCACAAAAGAACCCGTAAAGTACACATACATCTTTCTGATTCAATTCAACTAATTCAAATGAAGAAAAAAAGTTTCGGTCTGAACGCACGACACAAAATTGACTGTCTTTACAAACAAACTGCATCGATACAACTGAATTGAGTATGGACAAATTGAAAAGAAAAGATGCACTTATATACTTGAAAGAAAATTCAGATGTAATTCTTGACACTAAGACTAACCAATTCCAATCCCCACCACCCCATCCTTCCAGTGTGCTCTCTCTCAACATACATCACAAAAACTACAGAAAAACAAATCAGACAACCCCCATCCTCTCTAGTGATGAATCTGGTCTGCTCTCACTCAACAAATAACACATAAGTGCACACAATTATACAGACCACCGAATGGTTCTGTTGATGAATCTGTTGACTGCTCTGTAGCACACCACCTGACCTCACCTCATACCAGTGAAAAACCAGTACCGACATCACAGATCAAACTACTCTCGTAAAAACAAAATACAGGAAACAACCAAAGTTTCTCGACCTCGCAAAACACAACACAACACTTGATTCAAAAAAGCAAAATATCAGTACCTGACAAGTAGAGCGGCCACGAACAGAGGCGATGCCCCAAGCTCCGTCAATGAGCTCCCTATCCTCTTCTCTCCTTCTTCCTCTTCCCTGCCCTCTTCAGAACGCGTAGAATGAAAACAAATCGAGGTAAATCTCCAAGAGGTTCCCGTAGAAAACAACAGATCAGTGGAACACCACATGCCAGTTGATATGCAGTACCTGCATGAATCGACTGGTGTATGATAAACGATGATGCCCCCTTGCTCCGTCGACGAGCTCTCCGGCCTCTTCCCTTCGTATTTCTCATTGCTGCTCTCTTCCCCCCGAGTAGAACGAAACAAATCGAGGTTAATCCCCCAACGATTCCCGCAGAAAGGCAGAGCAATGGAGCTCCAAAAACGACCCCACGCGTATGTGCAGGCAGTACTTGGAGAAAATCGACCGGTCACGGCGAGGCCTCGCGCAACGTCGACGAGCTCGCCACCGTCGTCGCCCTCCCTATCTACCTCCATCGTGCGCTATTTGGCTCCCCTCAAATGAAATGGTCGGAAAAAAACGGACTCGAGTAGGGACATGGGGGAAAAGAGACAAACAGACACACACAAATCTTGGAGACAGAAATCAGACGGTTGAGACAATCGACCGTGACATAAGAAATTCTCAGGTGACCGAGAATTATCAATTCCGTAAGTCTAACCCTCTTAATGGAATTCAAAGAACTAGAAAAGGCCCTAGAGAGTTCAACGAAGCCCTAGGGAACTTCTGTTTTGAATTATATCTGATGTGCCTTGTGTTGTCGCGGTCACATTAATCTCTGGAAGGCGAGGACGGGACGATCAGTCATAGGGTCTCCCATGGGAGCATTGATAGACTCTTTCGCTGTTCCACATGGACCATAGAGGTATAAAATGGTTGACACTCCTCCCAACCTTTCTTACCCAAACCATGGCTAACCGAATCCTCGGGTGCCTGCCAACAATCACATACCATAGAGGAGGGTCTAATCTTTAGAGAGGTGTATGCTTATGTCAATGAATGGTAAACAAAAAATACAGTACGTCACAAACCAACTAGACTTCACAAGAGCGGCTCCCATAGAAGGACGCATATGGGTAGAAGGTCATCCCTCTTTCTCTTTTGTTTACACAATTATGCTTTGACTGATAAATCAAGGGAAAAAACAATGAAGAAAATTTGTTGTATTAATTTGTGGCTGGGCACCCCGCTGCAAGCTATTCTATCAATTGGATAAGCGGATAAAGCCACTAGTCCAGGGTGTGAAAGTCCAATCAACAAGTGAGATAAAGATTCTCTATTTACGCCCTCATGAGCTAAAACAAGAGCACAAAACATGAGTAAGTTTGAAGGTTTTAAAGGTAACACATGAGCAATTTACTTTGAAGTGGAAGTTAAATACCACATGTAGGTAGGTACGGTGGACACATTTGGAAAACTTTGGTTTTTGGGAGTTGGATGCACGAGTAGATCTCATACTCAGTACATGTGGATGCTAGCAAAAGAATGGGAGCGACAAATCAAGAGAGCAATAAGGGCCATAATCATGCATATCGACAAAAAGATCATTAATCAAAGCATAAGTGGTACTACAAGTTCAAAAACTAAATGATCATAGAGGCTATAAGTGACTGGTTTGTAGTCATAACCATGGTGTGAGCATGTGCTAAGTCAACCAAATAAAACAATCAAAGGAGAACACCACAAATTTATGCTTCAATATGACAAGAACAACTCATGATTCTTTCAAAGGCACATTAAACACTCTCAGTTATTTGAGACAAATAATGCTAAAAAAATAACTACTAGGTTTTAGAATTAAAATAACATCTAGCATGACATGAAAAAGTCTAGCAACAGTCTAAACAGGAATTTTGCAGCAGTTAGAAGAAAAACTAAGAATACAAGCATAACGAGTATTCAAACGAAAAGGCGGAGCGTGTCTCTCTCCCACACAAAGAATGCTAGGTTCCAACTATATTATTGCAGCAAGTAAAACAAAATAAAATAAAGGAAAACAAAATAAAAACAAACAGATGCTCCAAGTAAACTTCATATGATGTGACCGAATAAAAATATAGTTTCACTAGAAGTGACCTGATAAATTGTTGTTGAAGAAGGGGATGCCTTTGGACTATGTACACCCTGTTGTTTATACTTTTTTTTCGGACTTTGTACACCCTGTTGTTTATACTTTATACTTTCGGTAGCACGCGCGTGTGTGTACACCATGTACACCATGTAGCAGCGATGTTCGGCTTCGCCTCGCTATTTTTTTACGGCTCGTCTTCGCCTCGATAACTATTTATAAAAATCTTGAAGGGGGTACATAGGTCGTTGTGCGTATTGGCCGAAGCGTGCATTAGTCGTAGTGCGTGCTACGGCTCGGCGTTGCCTCGTACTACCACTCGGCTTCGCCTCGAACAAAACGCCTACGGCGTTTCATCTAAAATGTACACACGTGTTGTATCTAAAAAGTATAAAAAAAGTAGTTACTAAAAGTATACAAACGTTGTTTCTAAAAGTATACATGTTGTATGTGAAAGTATAAAAAAGTTGCTACTGAAAAGTATACAAACTTTGTTCTGAAAGTATACATGTTACATGTGAAAGTATAAAAAAAATGCTACTGAAAGTATACAAAAACGGTTCTGGAAAGTATACGCACGGGGTACCTGGGTGTACGTCGGCCTTCACTGGGTGTACGCCGGTCCTTCAGTGTGTGTTATCGAAGCGAAGTATAAAGTAGTATAACTCCGAAGTATAAATTAGTATAACCACGAAGTATAAAACCGAAAAGTACAACCCAAAAGTACGGAAATTCGGGAAGTACAAAAAAAGAACAACCAAAAGTATAACATCAGGAAATATAAAAATGTAAAACCACGAAGTATAAAGCAGTATAACTCCAAAGTATAAAATCGGGAAGTACAGAACAAGTATGTAACATCCCAAGTATGAAAATCATCCCCTTAGAATGTTTGTTGCATGTTTATTTAAGTTTTGCATCATATCATCATGTTGTTCCATGTTGTTGCATTTGTTTCTTAATTATTGCAATTTTTTCCACTGTTTTTACAATTCAAATTCAAACCTTTTTCAAACATTGGTTTCATACTTGCTCTGTTACAACATTTTGAATAAAAATCACAAATAATAACAACCATTTTGGTTCCATGTTTTCCTTAGTGATCACTTGTGAAAATGATCATTTTAAATCAATTATTTATTTTCCAAACACAATTTAAAATTCAAATCCAAGCACACAAACAGAACCAATTTGAATTTATGTTGTTACCCAAAACAAACCAACTCAATTTGCTTATATTACATAGGGGTTACCCTATTTAAATAATGGTTTTTATTAATGTTTATTAATATTAACAATTTCACTCAAATTTGGTTCAAATTTCAAAAAGCAACCAAACATTTAAATTTTGAGATTAAAAGCTACCAAATGTTTGCATTTTATCTAAGGAAACTCCCCTAATTTTTCTAGATTTTTATCTAACCTAAAACCTATGATTTTTCTACCAAAAGCAAAAGCTACAAAAAAAACAGAAAGGAAAAATAAAAACAAGCAAAACCTACAGCGCGCGCGTCAGCTAACCTAACCCAGCCCAATCTATCTACCGCGCGCGCCAGCCCAGCCCAGCTAAACCCCGCGTATCGCTTTGATTTTCGTGCACTCCTTCTGATTCCAGTACGGCAGGCAATCCGTGGCGCCACCGCAACCGCGCGGCGACGCCGGCGGCCACCAGTCGCATCCGCGCCTCTATAAGAGCCCTAGGGCACCCCCGTACCAACCCTAGTCCCCTAGGTTTCCTTTCCCCTCTCCGCCGCCGTCGATCGCCACTTCCCCACCGTCTTCCTCCTCTGCTCCACCTCACCGGCGGCCATCCCTCTGAAGATTCCGATGGCGCCGCCGCGTATCGCTCCCACTTAGCCACTCACCACCTGCCGTCGCTTCACCGCTCCTTCCTCTCCCCCTTGGACACCAGAAACAACACCGGTGAGCCTCAAATCGACGCCGCGATCTCTTTCCTCTCCGGCCACCGTGCGCCCTTGACTGAATCCGACGTGCTCGTCGACGTTGCAGGGCTTCGCTGCACCGTTCGTTTCCTGGAATCGCATCGTCGCTGCTCCCTCTACGCTTTGGACACCTGCGGGAGCCCGGAGCGCTGCTGCTTTCTCGCCGTCGTCTTCGACATCGCCGCGGCCGCCGTCGTCAGCGTACGTCACCGCCATCTGCTTCGATTACTCCGGTGGTGAGCACCGTTCTGTCCACCCTCTCCCTCCTCTCGCATCCGTGCTTTGATCTGCAACGTCCAGCACCCACTCGTGCACGTCCACGACCACCGCAACGCCGGCGAGCAGCACCACCGCGTCTGTCAGTCGAGGATCCGTTCCGTCGTCAGTTAAAGTTTCAGAAACCTGGCGTGGAACAATAACCTCACTGCAGCGCTACCTCTGTCACACGAATTCAGTTAGCGCAGTGGTTCAGTGCGAACGTTTGCACCGCGAGCTCGCGGGATCGATCCCCCGCGGCCGCAATCTTTTTCGCGAATTCCTCGCGCGCACGGCCCCACCTGGCGGTGGCTCCCCTTGCCACGCCAGCGCGCGCTCGCCACGCTGGCCACGGGCCCCCCTGGCAGTGTGTGGGTATGTTTCCTGCACGGTAACAAAAGTATTAAAACTAATCTGTTTTTATTTCTAATTCTTTTAATTGGCAGAATAAAACACTAACTTTTAATCTATAATCCTGATAAATAAAAGTTATATATGTTTTCTGTTCAAAATTTTATAATCTTTCCAAATATTCAATTTGTGTACTGTTTTGGAAATTACAAATGCATTTAAAAATTCAAATTTAAATAATTCAAATGTTAATTTGTAAATTCCATAACTAATTATTTATTAATCCAATAAATGCAAATAAAATATGTTTTCCATACCATTTTAAATAACCTATTCAAATATAATTTTTGTTTTCTGGTTTGAATAATTTAAATTGCCTAAATATTTTAATCCTTGTTTAATTCAATTAAAATTTGATAAAATCATAACTTGGTCAAAATAAAATATTTTTGAACATGCAAAATATGTTTTCAAACCATCAAAGTGTGAAATTTTCAAAGGTGAGTTTGAATTCATGTTTTGAACAAATAAAAATTCAATTAAATTCAAACTTGTTTTAAATTCATTTAAAACTTGTTTAATATTGTTTAATTCATAATTAAATAATCCAACTTCCAATTTCAAAATTTGAAACATGTAATCCAACTAAAATTTGATGTTCTTCTCAAATATCAACTTTGTTATTTGTTTTGGACAATTTAAATGGTTGAAAACAACAAATATTTGTGTGTCACCTTTAAGGCACCCAAAATTCCCTAAATTAATAATAGAATTCTAAATTGCTACACCTTATTTTAATTTGATTCTAATGTTGTTATTTTGCTGTTTTCCTTTTGCATGCATCATACTAAACCACTAGCACCTGTTGTTTAGTTGGAAAACAAATAATCTAACCAAAATCCATGGGCTTTTCATATGCAACTCAAAATTGCATATGTGTCCATTTAAATTGTGTTATCATGTTATCCAGTTTATTTTGATGCATCTATTAACTTGTCATGCATCATATTTGATTGTGCACTATGCCATGATGATGATTGTTTATATTTATGCCTTGTTTGTTTGCTTCTTCTCGGATAGACGACGACGTTGATACCGACGACCTTTACGACACCCCTTCTGAGGATCTAGCTCAGTACCCGGCTACTGGGTTTGCAGGAAAGTTATCACTCACATGAACCATTGTGTTCCTTTCAACATTGGTTACCAATACTTTCCGTTGTTCTTCCTGCTGGCCTTAGTGGTAGTTGTTTCTGTTACGAACCTATCACATGATACCCTGAACCATGATATTGCCACACCTCCAGTCCTAGAACCCCGTTGCTTGGGCCCGTGTCTTACTAGCATGCTTAGGGTTGTTTTTGCTCGAGTCTGTTATCAGTTACTTTCTGTTATTATATTCTGTTATATTCTGGGCTCGATGTTAAACAACACCTGTTAATTTGAGGTAATAATAATTTGCTGTTAAGGCACCGGCAGGAGGCCCGGCGTGGTTTTGAGGCCTGCTAGTGTTGACCCTAATAGGAAAAGGGTCTTGTCTACTGATCCATGATGAGCGCACTACCCGCATGTGGGAAGCGTGTATGGGCGCCCCCCTCAATTTGACTCGATCCGCATCTCGTCCAAATCACCACACTTAGTTCGGGCTTTCCATTTGATGCACGCATATGCAGGTACGAACCCGAGGCCAGGGTGGAACTTTTGTAGTCGGCATTTAGGGCGGCGTGGTCTTCCAGTGCTATGAGGGTCCTCCTTTTCTTCGGGGGGCTCGATTAGCCGCGCACGCACAGCACGTGGTGCTTTGGGCTTGATGCGAGGAAAGGTTGAATTGTGTTGAGTGCCCCGCTTGGTGGGAAAGGCCTTCCCATCTGGCGGGATATTCTTACGTGTACGGCCAAATTGGTGCACCCCTGCAGGGATAAATCTTCTCGAGAAGCCGTGTTTTCCGCGGTTATGGTTGACTTGGTGAAAGTACTGGCTAACAAGTACCCAGAACAACTTACACCTAACTAATGATAACTTGGCTAGTAATAGGCTTATTGACACAATAACTTGATCCATCATTAATCCAACTGTGTGAGTTATCCTTGGATTGCTTCTTTGGATAAGGGGCGAGATTAGGGATGTAAACGGATCGGATCGGATCGGATAATGCCCTCTCCATATCCTTTACCATATTTTTTTGTCGGATGCGGAGCGGATCGGATAGTGGTCGGATACGGATGCGGATGCGGATAATATCGGACTACGGATCGGATCGGAAACAAAGCGGATTCGGACCGAAAAAGGGTAAAACTTATCGGATAAATACGTACAAAGAGACATAATGTCACCATGCAAAAAGTAACACTAGAGAGTAGCCAAACATTTAAAATTACACCAAAATAAAGATAGTAATTAAATAGTACTTAAAAATGTCACAAAATGATTGATGATTTGCAATATGAATTTGCATCTAGAGATTAGAAATTTTTGTAGAGATAAATAATAGCTCACCTTTTGAGGAATTTTCGCCGGAAGCAATTTGTAAATTGCGTCAAAATGTTGAATATAGGTCATACTAAGTTACGAATGAGTGATTTGGTCTATGGGTCATTGGATTAAATGTATATTTAGAATGATAGTGCTATGTTAATCGGATTATCCTAATTGATAAGGACGGATAATCCGCGAATAAGTGCGGATAATCCCTATCCGTCAGATAATAGCAATACCATATCCGCTACCATATCCGTCGGATATCCGCTTGACCAAAATCCATATCCGCGTCCGTATCCGGCGGATTCCTGTTATTGCACACCATATCCTTAAAAACGAATTCGGATGCGGATTCGGGACGGAAATTATCCGTACCATTTACATCCCTAGGCGAGATCCAGGATGGGTTTGCTTGGTGGTTAGCTATAGTTGGTTACGATACGCTATCTTATCTCTTTCTGATACACCGGAAGTTGTAGTATGTTCTGTAGATGGTTAGTGCAGCCAGTTGCAGCATCTTTCATACCCTTTTTCTTCCGTTGATCCCAAGGCATCTGTGCTTGGTGTTGACGGGCTACACTTTGGTGAACTGTGAGTCTTGCTTGCCAGTACGTTGTTGTACTGACCCCTTTGGGGCTGTGGTTTACGCAGACTACGACTACGGCTACGATGACCACCAGGATGGCTACTTCGTGGAGTTTGACGAGACTGCAGACGAGTAGCTAGCTGGACCAGGGCTGGATCCAGGACCTACGTGGATGGGCTTCGTCTTCTTTATTTTCTCCGGCTTCTTAAGCCTGTTGGATTTGTCTGTACCCAGACACCTTTGATTGCTTCCGCTGATGTAATGAATGCTATGTTGGGACATGTGTCCTCTGGATGACTGTATTTGCTATTTCTGCCTTAGTGAAGGCCATTTGCAACTTTATTTCCATCTTTTGTGTCTTAGAGGCATGTTGTGTTATCCTTTTGTTCAAAACCGTTGACGTACCGTGTGTGTATGGTATGAAGTACGTCAATGGCAGTATCCTGATTTCTACAGGATAGTTTACATCGACGGTGAACGGTAACGGTTGGTTGTCGCACATAAGTGCTGGCCTACCCGTAAGGGGACGCGGGAGCCGTTAAGCCCCGTAATCCAACCAAAATACTGTTCAGTTCGTACGGTGAGTATCCTCTAGAAGTCCGGGTGCGACAAATGGTATCAGAGCCTGTCTGCCTGTAGGATCCCTTTTTACTGGTCGCAGTTGAGTCTAGAAACTATTTCGTAGCTATATAGGAAAAATGAAACGTGAGAGTAGGAATTCTGCCATTTTTCTTCTTTCCCCACCCACCCACCCTTTTCTGGTAAGGAAGTGCAACGTTGTTTTCTGTTCTCACCTAAACTTTCAAGTTAGGATTTCACGTGTTTTGGGTTCTCCTTAGTACCTCAGGACTTTTGGTCTCGTTTTCCCGATGTTGCTTCGATATCCTGTTCTTCTAAAGAACCTTTCGTCCGTTGAAACCTTGCTGTTGTTTTCCACTTCATTTCTTCTACCGGAGTCTAATCAAAACCTCCCAAATCATCTGCAGATGTATCTCAGGTTCTACCCGCAGGTGGTTCGGATGACTCGCTGTGAGAGCACCGCCGGTTATCCGGAGATGCTGAGAGACATGGTTACCTATCTGGGGTTCCATTGGGCACCAGAGTACCAGGTCTACGAGCAGCAGCAAGAGTTTGACCAGACTTGCTACCGGGCTATCGTCTACATTCTGTCGGATGATGGCAGGAGCGTTGTCCACCGCTACGAGGCAGTGGGTTCCACAGTGGATATGGCTGTGCAGCAGGCCGCTTACGTGAGTCTCACCGTCCTCCGTGCTGACTACTGGGGGTTTGACGATTCTATCTATCGTCACATCCCCCGTGGTTACATCACGTCGGCGGGAGTTCACTTCACTCTCCACAGCAACCTGGATACCTACGAGTCTGATAGCTCCAGGCTGCACACCACTGCTCAGTTCGTGAGGCACAGTGACGCAGTTGCTTCCACACTTTCTCAGGAGTTAGCCTCAGTCAGGGAGCAGCTCCACCTTGCTCTCACTCGTCTGGCGACGTACACCACAGACTTTGTTGGAGATGAGCGCTTTGCACGTTGCGTTCAGACAGCTGGGTTACAGCTGCCAGATGCTGGAGGTTACGAGCCGATCAGAGGCCCACTTCTCGACCTCGGAGCTGGTTACACAGGGATTCCCCGCTATGGAGCACAGGGAGACGACGCTTTCTACTTCACCACACCGAGAGTTGCTCTCAAGGCAGTTCCGCTCTACGTGGATCGTCGTCATACCTACTTCCGTGGGATTCCTCCGCACCGTATCTCTCGTCGTACTACTCACCGCCGTCCTGCGTGATGAGCATGGGAGTACCGATGTATCCGTTCCTAACTATGTTTAGTTATCCTGTGGCATTCGAACCATGTTATGGTGTGTTGGATATTCTGATGTATTTGAACATGTGATGATGTACCTGTTGGTTATCTATTTCATGCGTCGGAATAATCTATCTTTCAGTTACCAAGTCTATCCTTTGCTGTTATTGTGCTAAAATGCATTTCTGTTCAGGATGCCTCCAACCAGGAACACCATGCCTGAACCACCTCCGCTCACGGAGCTGTTGACTCAGATGACTCAGGTCGTGGCTCAGATGGCCCAGATCCAGGCTAACCAGAACAACAACCAGAATGCTCCGCGAGTCAGCATCAAGGAGTTTCTGAGTCTGGGGCCGAGAGCTTTCGTGGCAACACGTGAGCCTCTCGATGCTGATGACTGGATCAGGGAGATGAACAGGGCTCTGGAGATTGCTCATGTTGCTGAGGAAGATAAGGTCAAGTATGCCACCTACCTACTGAAGGGTCAGGCAGCTACCTGGTGGGAGAACTACCAGACCATGAGAGCTGGCTATCCTATCACCTGGGGTTGTTTCAAGGATGCCTTCCTGAAGCACCACATCCCGGATGGTCTCATGGAAAGGATGCGTGAGGAATTCTGCTCTCTCAAACAGGGCAAGCTGGACGTCCTCGGCTACCAGAACGAGATCAATCGTCTCGCTCGATACGCCGGTGACGAGGTGTCCACTGAAGCCAAGAAGATGGCAAGGTTCCGCCGAGGTTTTAACCCGGAACTGAAGTACGCTCTCACCAACATCAAGTGCAAGGACTTCGTGGAGCTCGTGAACACCGCGCTCAATGAGGAGAATGGGCGCAAAGCGTTCGAAGAGTCGCGCAAGCACTCGCGTGAGGGTGGTTCCTCCTCCAACATGACCACCCCTCCGCAGAAGCGCCGCATCTGGGTGCCAAACAGTGCTGTCACTAGGGCTCCAAATGCCCAAGCTTCTCCAGGCTTTGGTCCCCGCCCACCCAACCCATCTCAGATGCAGGGTCAGAGGTTTCCAATGGGGCAGCCAAGGCCAGGTCCTCCTCGTGTCGTCACTTGCTTCAAGTGCAAGGAGACTGGGCACTACGCTGATAAGTGCACTCAGAAGCAGCTACCTCCACCACCTCCTCGCCCCAACACCAACCAGGCAATGGTTCGTGCTCCCCCGGCTAAAGCCTTCAACTCCAACAACAGGCCTGTCGGGAGGACCGCGAGGGTGAATCATATCAAGGCCGACAAAGCTGAGGAAGCTGCTGACGTCGTTCTCGGTACATTCCCCGTAAACTCTAACCCAGCTAAAGTGTTGTTTGATACCAGAGCATCGCATTCGTTCGTGTCAAAGATCTTTGCAACAGCAGTTAAGCTACCTTTTGCTGGTTTGGGTTCCCCGCTAGTAGTAAACTCCCCTGGAGCAACTATGCAAACTTCCAAGATCAGTCATGAGAATCAGATCTTGATTGGAGGTCACATATTCCTTGCTTCCCTCATTCTGCTTGGCAATTCTGACATTGATGTCATCCTTGGCATGGATTGGTTGAAGGCCAATAAAGCTACGATTGACTGTGCTAAGAAGTCAATAACTCTGTTCCACCCTTCCGGCCAGATAGTCTATTCTCCAAGTGAATTAAGTTCTGTTCAGCTGTACACCCTGGATGCTAAACCACTACCTCTGCATGAAAATGTTCCGGTGGTGTGTGAATTCCCTGACGTCTTTCCAGAAGAGTTGCCAGGGATGCCTCCGGACAGAGAAGTTGAGTTCGTGATCGAGCTAGAACCAGGTACTGCTCCAATCTCTAAGCATCCATACAAGATAGCTCCTCCTGAACTGAAATTGTTGAAGGAGCAAATCGATATGTACATGGAGAAAGGTTACATTCAGCCTAGTTCCTCCGCTTGGGGTTGCCCAACTCTGTTTGTTGCCAAGAAGGATCAAACAAAAAGACTCGTGGTTGACTATCGTCCTCTCAACGAGAAAACCATCAAGAACAAATATCCAATTCCTCCTATCGATGATCTTTTTGATCAACTTGCTGGAGCCTCAATATTCTCAAAGTTGGACTTGAGGATGGGATACCATCAGATAAAGATCAGGAAGGAAGATATTCCAAAAACAGCTTTCACCACTCGTTACGGTCTATATGAATACACCGTCATGTCCTTTGGTCTCACCAATGCACCGGCAACCTTCTCAAGACTCATGAATTCTGTGTTCCATGAATACCTCGACAAGTTCGTTGTGGTATATCTTGATGATATTCTAGTCTACTCAAAATCCGAGGAAGAGCATGGAGAACACCTTCGTCTCACTCTCATGAAACTTCGCGAGCATCGTCTGTATGCCAAGTTTTCCAAATGTGAGTTCTGGATTCCAGAAGTTGCATATCTTGGTCATATCATCTCTTCCAAAGGCATAGCCATTGACCCGGAAAAGGTTAAGGCAATTGTTGATTGGAAACCCCCTAAGACGGTGAAGCAAGTCAGAAGTTTTCTTGGCTTGGCTAGCTATTGCCGTCGTTTCGTCCAAAACTTTTCCAAGATTGCCAAACCTCTCACTGATCTCACAAAGAAGGACAAAAAGTTCATTTGGACTCCACAGTGTGATGAGAGTTTCAATCTCCTGAAGACTAAACTCACTTCCACCCCAGTTCTGGTTGGCCCAGATACTACCAAACCTTTCCAGATATTCTGTGATGCATCTCTCCAAGGACTAGGAGCAGTTCTTATGCAAGAACGCCAAGTTGTGGCTTATGCTTCATGTCAGTTGAACCCACATGAGCAAAACTATCCCACACATGATCTTGAACTTGCAGCAGTTGTGTTTGCCCTCAAGAAATGGAGACAATACTTGTTGGGTAACAAAACTGAAATCTTTTCCGATCACAAGAGTCTGAAATACATCTTCACTCAGCCAGATCTGAACCTCAGGCAAAGGAGATGGATTGAAAAGATTAAAGACTTTGATCTCACCATTTCTTACACTCCAGGCAAGGCTAATGTTATGGCCGACGCTCTCAGTCGCAAGTCATATTGCAATAATCTCATGATCATGGAAAGCCAACCTCCACTTCATGAAGAATTCCAGAAGCTGAACCTTGGTCTTGTTCCTCAAGGCTACCTTGCTAGCTTGACAGCCAGTCCAACTCTCGAGGAAAAGATTCGTTCTGAACAACTTCGTGATACTGAAATCAAGAAGATGGTTGAGCACATCAAGGAAGGCAAGGAGAAATTCAAGTCCTTCTCAATTGATGACAAAGGAACTGTGTTCTTTGAAGGACACATTGCAGTTCCTCAAGTGCAAAGTCTCAAAGATATCATTCTCAAGGAGGCTCATGAAACTCCTCTCTCCATCCACCCTGGAAGTACAAAGATGTACCAGGATCTTAAGACACTGTACTGGTGGCCTGGCATGAAACGTGAAATTGCTCAATACGTTTCTGAATGCGACGTTTGTCAACGTGTTAAGGCAGTCCATCAGAAAACAGCAGGTCTACTCCAACCTCTGAAAATTCCTGAGTGGAAGTGGGACATGATTGAAATGGACTTCGTTACTGGGTTTCCAAAGTCCAAAAAGGGCAACGATGCAATCTTCGTTGTTATTGATCGTCTCACTAAAGTAGCTCATTTCTTCGCTGTCAAGGAAACTATCTCAGCTAGCCAGTTAGCAGAGCTCTATACAGCAAAGATTGTTCCCCTTCATGGTGTTCCATTGGAAATAAGCTCAGACCGTGAAAGTATCTTCACATCTCATTTCTGGAAGAGCTTTCAAGAAGCATTGGGCACTAAACTTCTGTTCAGCACAGCTTATCACCCTCAGTCTCAGTGGCAAGTCGAAAGAGTCAATCAGATTCTCGAGGATATGCTCAGAGCATGTGGTATCTCCTTTGGCATGAAATGGGAGGATTGCCTTCCATATGCTGAATTCTCCTACAACAACAGCTACCAGGCAAGCCTAGGCATGGCACCATTTGAGGCACTGTATGGTCGCAGATGCAGGAGTCCAATCAATTGGTCTGGAGCTGGTGAACGTTCACTTTTAGGCCCTGACATTGTTAAGGAAGCCGAGGAGAAAGTTCGTATCATTCGTGACAATCTCAGGATTGCTCAGTCTCGTCAGAAGAGCTATTATGATAGCAAGCACAGGGATATGATCTATGCACCTGGTGACAAGGCATATCTCCGTGTAACTCCCCTCAGAGGTACTCATCGTTTTGGTGTGAAAGGAAAGCTGGCACCAAGATACATTGGTCCTTTCAACATTCTCTCAAGGCGTGCAGAAAATGCTTATCGTCTTGAACTTCCAGAAAAGCTATCCAAGGTGCACGATGTGTTCCACGTGTCACAGCTCAAGAAGTGTTTCAAAGATCCAGATCGTGCAGTTGATCATGATTCTATCGAACTGCAAGATGATCTATCTTATGAGGAGCACCCTGTTCGTATTCTCGATGAGACCGAGCGTAAGACTCGCAACAAGAGCACCAAGTTCTTGAAAGTGCAATGGTCGCATCATTCCGATAAAGAGGCAACGTGGGAGACCGAAGAGGATCTTCGCAAGAAGTATCCGGACCTTTTCCGTTCTCAGTAGGAATCTCGGGGCGCGATTCCTTCAAGGGGGGGGGGCGTTTTGTAACATCCCAAGTATGAAAATCATCCCCTTAGAATGTTTGTTGCATGTTTATTTAAGTTTTGCATCATATCATCATGTTGTTCCATGTTGTTGCATTTGTTTCTTAATTATTGCAATTGTTTCCACTGTTTTTACAATTCAAATTCAAACCTTTTTCAAACATTGGTTTCATACTTGCTCTGTTACAACATTTTGAATAAAAATCACAAATAATAACAACCATTTTGGTTCCATGTTTTCCTTAGTGATCACTTGTGAAAATGATCATTTTAAATCAATTATTTATTTTCCAAACACAATTTAAAATTCAAATCCAAGCACACAAACAGAACCAATTTGAATTTATGTTGTTACCCAAAACAAACCAACTCAATTTGCTTATATTACATAGGGGTTACCCTATTTAAATAATGGTTTTTATTAATGTTTATTAATATTAACAATTTCACTCAAATTTGGTTCAAATTTCAAAAAGCAACCAAACATTTAAATTTTGAGATTAAAAGCTACCAAATGTTTGCATTTTATCTAAGGAAACTCCCCTAATTTTTCTAGATTTTTATCTAACCTAAAACCTATGATTTTTCTACCAAAAGCAAAAGCTACAAAAAAAAAACAGAAAGGAAAAATAAAAACAAGCAAAACCTACAGCGCGCGCGTCAGCTAACCTAACCCAGCCCAATCTATCTACCGCGCGCGCCAGCCCAGCCCAGCTAAACCCCGCGTACCGCTTTGATTTTCGTGCACTCCTTCTGATTCCAGTACGGCAGGCAATCCGTGGCGCCACCGCAACCGCGCGGCGACGCCGGCGGCCACCAGTCGCATCCGCGCCTCTATAAGAGCCCTAGGGCACCCCCGTACCAACCCTAGCCCCTAGGTTTCCTTTCCCCTCTCCGCCGCCGTCGATCGCCACTTCCCCACCGTCTTCCTCCTCTGCTCCACCTCACCGGCGGCCATCCCTCTGAAGATTCCGATGGCGCTGCCGCGTATCGCTCCCACTTAGCCACTCACCACCTGCCGTCGCTTCACCGCTCCTTCCTCTACCCCTTGGACACCAGAAACAACACCGGTGAGCCTCAGATCGACGCCGCGATCTCTTTCCTCTCCGGCCACCGTGCGCCCTTGACTGAATCCGACGTGCTCGTCGACGTTGCAGGGCTTCGCTGCACCGTTCGTTTCCTGGAATCGCATCGTCGCTGCTCCCTCTACGCTTTGGACACCTGCGGGAGCCCGGAGCGCTGCTGCTTCCTCGTCGTCGTCTTCGACATCGCCGCGGCCGCCGTCGTCAGTGTACGTCACCGCCATCTGCTTCGATTACTCCGGTGGTGAGCACCGTTCTGTCCACCCTCTCCCTCCTCTCGCATCCGTGCTTTGATCTGCAACGTCCAGCACCCACTCGTGCACGTCCACGACCACCGCAACGCCGGCGAGCAGCACCACCGCGTCTGTCAGTCGAGGATGCGTTCCGTCGTCAGTTAAAGTTTCAGAAACCTGGCGTGGAACAATAACCTCACTGCAGCGCTACCTCTGTCACACGAATTCAGTTAGCGCAGTGGTTCAGTGCGAACGTTTGCACCGCGAGCTCGCGGGATCGATCCCCCGCGGCCGCAATCTTTTTCGCGAATTCCTCGCGCGCACGGCCCCACCTGGCGGTGGCTCCCCTTGCCACGCCAGCGCGCGCTCGCCACGCTGGCCACGGGCCCCCCTGGCAGTGTGTGGGTATGTTTCCTGCACGGTAACAAAAGTATTAAAACTAATCTGTTTTTATTTCTAATTCTTTTAATTGGCAGAATAAAACACTAACTTTAAAAATCAATAACTTTTAATCTATAATCCTGATAAATAAAAGTTATATATGTTTTCTGTTCAAAATTTTATAATCTTTCCAAATATTCAATTTGTGTACTGTTTTGGAAATTACAAATGCATTTAAAAATTCAAATGTTAATTTGTAAATTCCATAACTAATTATTTATTAATCCAATAAATGCAAATAAAATATGTTTTCCATACCATTTTAAATAACCTATTCAAATATAATTTTTGTTTTAGGGTTTGAATAATTTAAATTGCCTAAATATTTTAATCCTTGTTTAATTCAATTAAAATTTGATAAAATCATAACTTGGTCAAAATAAAATATTTTTGAACATGCAAAATATGTTTTCAAACCATCAAAGTGTGAAATTTTCAAAGGTGAGTTTGAATTCATGTTTTGAACAAATAAAAATTCAATTAAATTCAAACTTGTTTTAAATTCATTTAAAACTTGTTTAATATTGTTTAATTCATAATTAAATAATCCAACTTCCAATTTCAAAATTTGAAACATGTAATCCAACTAAAATTTGATGTTCTTCTCAAATATCAACTTTGTTATTTGTTTTGGACAATTTAAATGGTTGAAAACAACAAATATTTGTGTGTCACCTTTAAGGCACCCAAAATTCCCTAAATTAATAATAGAATTCTAAATTGCTACACCCTATTTTAATTTGATTATAATGTTGTTATTTTGCTGTTTTCCTTTTGCATGCATCATACTAAACCACTAGCACCTGTTGTTTAGTTGGAAAACAAATAATCTAACCAAAATCCATGGGCTTTTCATATGCAACTCAAAATTGCATATGTGTCCATTTAAATTGTGTTATCATGTTATCCAGTTTATTTTGATGCATCTATTAACTTGTCATGCATCATATTTGATTGTGCACTATGCCATGATGATGATTGTTTATATTTCTGCCTTGTTTGTTTGCTTCTTCTCGGATAGACGACGACGTTGATACCGACGACCTTTACGACACCCCTTCTGAGGATCTAGCTCAGTACCCGGCTACTGGGTTTGCAGGCAAGTTATCACTCACATGAACCATTGTGTTCCTTTCAACATTGGTTACCGATACTTTCCGTTGTTCTTCCTGCTGGCCTTAGTGGTAGTTGTTTCTGTTACGAACCTATCACATGATACCCTGAACCATGATATTGCCACACCTCCAGTTCTAGAACCCCGTTGCTTGGGCCCGTGTCTTACTAGCATGCTTAGGGTTGTTTTTGCTCGAGTCTGTTATCAGTTACTTTCTGTTATTATATTCTGTTATATTCTGGGCTCGATGTTAAACAACACCTGTTAATTTGAGGTAATAATAATTTGCTGTTAAGGCACCGGCAGGAGGCCCGGCGTGGTTTTGAGGCCTGCTAGTGTCGACCCTAATAGGAAAAGGGTCTTGTCTACTGATCCATGATGAGCGCACTACCCGCATGTGGGAAGCGTGTATGGGCGCCCCCCTCAATTTGACTCGATCCGCATCTCGTCCAAATCACCACACTTACTTCGGGCTTTCCATTTGATGCACGCATATGCAGGTACGAACCCGAGGCCAGGGTGGAACTTTTGTAGTCGGCATTTAGGGCGGCGTGGTCTTCCAGTGCTATGAGGGTCCTCCTTTTCTTCGGGGGGCTCGATTAGCCGCGCACGCACAGCACGTGGTGCTTTGGGCTTGATGCGAGGAAAGGTTGAATTGTGTTGAGTGCCCCGCTTGGTGGGAAAGGCCTTCCCATCTGGCGGGATATTCTTACGTGTACGGCCAAATTGGTGCACCCCTGCAGGGATAAATCTTCTCGAGAAGCCGTGTTTTCCGCGGTTATGGTTGACTTGGTGAAAGTACTGGCTAACAAGTACCCAGAACAACTTACACCTAACTAATGATAACTTAGCTAGTAATAGGCTTATTGACACAATAACTTGATCCATCATTAATCCAACTGTGTGAGTTATCCTTGGATTGCTTCTTTGGATAAGGGGCGAGATCCAGGATGGGTTTGCTTGGTGGTTAGCTATAGTTGGTTACGATACGCTATCTTGTCTCTTTCTGATACACCGGAAGTTGTAGTATGTTCTGTAGATGGTTAGTGCAGCCAGTTGCAGCATCTTTCATACCCTTTTTCTTCCGTTGATCCCAAGGCATCTGTGCTTGGTGTTGACGGGCTACACTTTGGTGAACTGTGAGTCTTGCTTGCCAGTACGTTGTTGTACTGACCCCTTTGGGGCTGTGGTTTACGCAGACTACGACTACGGCTACGATGACCACCAGGATGGCTACTTCGTGGAGTTTGACGAGACTGCAGACGAGTAGCTAGCTGGACCAGGGCTGGATCCAGGACCTACGTGGATGGGCTTCGTCTTCTTTGTTTTCTCCGGCTTCTTAAGCCTGTTGGATTTGTCTGTACACAGACACCTTTGATTGCTTCCGCTGATGTAATGAATGCTATGTTGGGACATGTGTCCTCTGGATGACTGTATTTGCTATTTCTGCCTTAGTGAAGGCCATTTGCAACTTTATTTCCATCTTTTGTGTCTAGAGGCATGTTGTGTTATCCTTTTGTTCAAAACCGTTGACGTACCGTGTGTGTATGGTATGAAGTACGTCAATGGCAGTATCCTGATTTCTACAGGATAGTTTACATCGACGGTGAACGGTAACGGTTGGTTGTCGCACATAAGTGCTGGCCTACCCGTAAGGGGACGCGGGAGCCGTTAAGCCCCGTAATCCAACCAAAATACTGTTCAGTTCGTACGGTGAGTATCCTCTAGAAGTCCGGGTGCGACAAAGTATAACCCCAAAGTACAAAAGTAGGAAGTAAAGAATAGTGAAAACCTGAAGTATAAAGTAGTACATTTCCGAAGTATAAAAAAAAGTTTCTCAAAACCTATCAACATGGGATCTAGTTTTGAAGATCTCGACACGAGGATCTCAAATATGAAAACGTTTCTTAATTTCGAAATACGGTTCTCGAGATATTTTATTTTGAAAAAACGAATCTAGAAATAAATGTGTGCCCATCCATCCTCCCGTACGTGGGAAAGGGAAAAACCCCCAAAATTCTCTGGTGCTGACACTTGGCGTGCATGCGAGCATCCGCGGAAGGCTGGGAGGAAGAAGAATGTGACACTTGTCGCACGCATAGCGCATGCGTGGTGACGTTCCGGAAGGGAGGCATTTTTCTAGTGATTTCAGCTGGTATTGCATCCAAAAATGCTCCTGCAAGAACATTCATTCCATCTCGGCAGGCCGACATGTGGACTTACTGGGCATGCGGGTATAGCTGGCCAAACGGGCCGCCCGACACGGCCCGACTCGCTTTGGAAATGGCACGGCCCGTATACGGCACGACTCGTATACGACCCGGTTTATTCGTGCCGTGCCGGGCCAGCCCATGCGTCTGATTTCGCTGGGAGGCACGACACGTTGGCCTGTTTGCGGCCCGACAGGCTCAATTTCGGCACGAATAACCTGTTTAAGGCCCGACACGTTTGGCCCAATTAAAGGGGTGGGAAATTCGAAATTTCAGAATTTGATGGGCCTGCAGGAGCGGGGGTAGCAGCAGTTATTTTTTTTTCGAAATGTGTGGCCGGGAGGAGGGAAGGGGCATTATTTTCTTCGTTGGGGGGGGGGTAATTAGGGGCATATTTAGCCCATTTTAAATAGGATTTATGTCAATTTGGAGCTATTTAGCCATATTTAATCATTAAAGGACTAATTTAGTCTGAAAAATGCATTTTTTTCTATTAAAAAGGTTATCCATCCTCTAATTTAATCGTGCCATGTTGTTGTGCTCGTGCTGTGTCGCGTGCCGGACCATTTATATCATGTCGTGCCGTGCCGGCCCACGTGGCTCAAATCGAGGAGCGGCCCGACCACTAACAGTCTCGTGCCGTGCCGCGGCCCATTTAAATCGTGCCGTGTCGTGCCCATGCCGTGCCAAAAAAAAGTGCTTCGGGTCAGCCCATTTGGCCCGCCCGTTTGGCCAGCTATACCTACGGGCAACCAGCTTTCCAACATTTGGTAGGCCCAGTAGATCCCTCGCACATCACAGAGCAAAAAGGCCGCGCCTCCACTCCACTCCATTCCGGCAGAAACCCTTGCCGTCGGTCGCCGCCATGGCCGCCAGCGTCGTGCACGCCCTCGGATGGTTCCCCGACGGTGACGTCATCAACAAGATCGGGAACGCCTCACTGTCCGTCGCCGCCGCGGGCTACGACGGCGAGGACCGCATCAGCGTCCTCGGCGACCACCTCCTCCGCGGCATCGTGTCCCGCCTCCCCGTCAAGGACGCCGCTCGCACCGCCGCGCTCGCCTCCCGCTGGCGTCACCTCTGGCGCTCAACGCCGCTCGTCATGTACGACGCCCACCTCCTCCCTGCCAGCGTCGTCGCCGTCGCCCGTATCCTTGCCGACCACCCGGGCCCCTTCCGCGTCGTCAGCGTCGCCCACTGCGATTTCGCGTCGCGCGAGCACCGTGAGCTCGCCGGGTGGCCATGCCTCCTCGCCGCCAAGGGCGTCCAGGACCTCGTCCTCGTCAACCAGCCCGCCGACTACCAACACCTCCCCAACCTCCCCGCTGACATCCTCCGCTGCGCCTCGCTCCGGCGCCTCTTCCTAGGATTCTGGAGGTTCCCCAACACCGGAGCCTACCCAACCGGTGGATTTCCACACCTCCGGGAACTCAGCGTGTTCGGCACCGACATGGCCGGCCGCGACCTCGACCACTTGCTCGCTTCCAGCCCCGTTCTCGACAACCTCTGGCTCATCCTCAGCAGAACCTGCGAGCGCGTCCACCTCCGCAGCCAAAGCCTCAACCGCGTGCTCCTCTGGCATTGCTTCGTGGATGAGGTCGTTGTCGATTCCCCGCTCCTAGAACGTCTCATTATGTGGAGAACCTCTGTTGGTGAAGACGACACGATTGCTGTGAGGGTCAAGATTGCCCGTGCGCCCAAGTTGCGGATGCTTGGTTACTTGGAGCCGAGAGTTCACCGCCTGCAGATTGGCCAGAATATCATCAAGGTACTGCACTTCAATGCATCTCACTCACAAAAGGAGCATGGCATCTTCATTATGCGATGTACATAGCCAAATATTTTTCTCCGCATGTGCATTTGATGCATGATCTTGTGTATGATCACCGAACAAGTACCAATGAAGTGTGATCTCTATTTATTATGTGTATCACATTGCAGCCTGACACAAAGGCGAGCCCAAGCACCGTGGTTCCAAGCGTCACGACATTGGCCCTGAAGGTGAACTTTGGTGTCCTTGAGGAGGTCAAGATGCTGGCCAGCATCCTCAGATGCTTTCCCAATGTTGACACGCTGCACATCGAGGTGACATTCCAGTATCCTGCACATTCCTTGAGTCATTCGTTTGGCATTAATATCGCAAATTTATTTGCCACTCGGGTGATTGAACTACTGCTTACTGTTATGATTTTGCAGTCTGTCACAGCCGCTGATGATAAAGCCACTGGAAGGTTCCATGACAAGTTCTGGGAAGAGGTCCATCCTATCAAATGCGTGAAGTCGCGGGTCAGGAAGATGGTTATCCATGAATTCCGCGGGGAGCAGAGCGAAATCGACTTCCTCAGGTTCGTTGGCAGGAGAGCAGAGAAGCTGCGGGCTTTGGTCGGTGTGATTACCAAAGAAATGTTTGCTTCGGCGTATAAGGTGAATGAGGTGATTGCCAAAGCAGTGGCTCTATCGCGTGGACCATTTTCCTGCAACGGCTGTGTGTTGGTGGTCGGGCCTAGAGTGGAGAAGTGTTGGAGCTTCCGCAGAGCATCTGATCCCTCTGTTAGCGACCCTTTCGACTGATGCACTTGAAGCTTGGCATCTGATCTACACGCTGAATACTCCTTCGGTTTGTGGGCATGGATGTAGAAATGGCAGATTTCAGGTAGTTTGAGTAGCTGCAAGTGCTGAAGTTGGCAAAAACTGATGTTTTGACTAGTTATCTACTGTGTATGATCTATGTTGATCTGTGTTTGATTCTGGCAGAAGTAAAAGACACGCAGTTATTTACATCTGGAGAATTTATATTGCTTACTGTCCTATCATTTTTCGTTCTGATGCTCATCTTTTTCTTTCGTTATTAACATGTTCTGCAGATATTATATGTGTTTTAGAAGTATTCGACTCAGAAAAGAAGTCGTAGCAGTAAGCAACCCGTGTCTTGAGGTCCACTTTCTGAAAGAATAAGTGGCAAGGTTGGAGAGAAGCGTGTCTGTGCTGATGTTTTTGCTTAGTTGGGTCGTGAAGGCTTCTAGTGGGTCAACCGTGAGGTGATGGTGATGTATAGAACAATTGCGGATTTAGATGACTTTGATTGATAGCCACTCCATAAGTTACAACACATTAGTAAAATTAAGCCTGAAGACTAAGCTGTTCAAGCACAAGGGTTCAAGAGTAAAATGTGGTTTGCTGATGTCGTAATGGTTGACATGACAGATAATTTAGTCGAATGTCTAGTTCACTCTTACACGCACAAGAGCCAGAAACGTGTCGAGTGGATAAAGGATGCTCTGGTTCCGTCTCAATGATTTCCTCATGTCAATTCAGTGTGCAGGCATACCTTCCAAGCATCCTAATCCTCACCAGTACTATGTGCCTGTCACCATCGTTTGACCCTTATCCCAGCATTATGTCTGTATTTTCCAACCTGTGGATATGCATGCTATTTAGCTAGAACAAATCGCTGTCCTGCTCCCTCAGACCTCATTGCACAGCCATAAAACCACCTAGAGACAAACCCAGAGGCAGAGAAGATGGCCGGGCTAGAGAGATCTTCACTGACATTTAGGAGGTCTGGTTCATCAGGCTTGGTCTGGGATGAGAGGCTTATGTCAGGGGACCATAGCCAGATGGAGACAGAATTCAAGGAGCTGAGGCACTCCCGCAGCGCTGGGTCCGTTGGTCTGCAGCGCAGGCGTGGCGGTGGCGGTGGCCTGGAGCACGGCAGCCAGGCTTACCGTGCACGGCGTGTAACCCCGGTGCTGGATCCGCCTTCACCCAAGGTTCCTGGTTGCATCTTCTGTGGGATCTTCAGGAAGGCAGGGCCATCTAAGGCCAGAAGGTACTAGAGTGGTGCATATCTTCAACAATATGTGTGGACAGGGCTATCAGTTCCTTGAGCTTGGGAAGTTCAGGTCCAGCAAGTAAAGATATATGCTAGTAGTTGGTCACATACTCGTGTAGTTGCAGTTTGCTTAAGTTTGAGCATATCTGCTATATATATTGTTTTCCTTATTTCTCTACCTCTTGATAGTTTGCTGATGCAACTGTATTCTTGAATGACCGCCTCATCTAGCTTGGGGTACATGATAGAATATATGCATCTCTTTGTAGCACATATCTTGTATAAGCCCCTGTACCTGAACATGATGCTTTACTTTGTTCCCGTAGTTGTGTCGTTTAGAGGTCATTCTGTCTGGAGTACATACATGTTATCCATGTACTCATCTTGTTTGCGATCAGTCTGTATGGTGCACATCCATCCTCTTCATGAACCAAACAAAATTGACAAAGATTAGCCTGATACTCTTTTAAACGTGCGATAGAACACACCTTTGTCAGATATGCTAAATATAAGTCCTCTATTGAGAAAATATTCCACTCCTGTTTACAGATATGAGTTGTCTTAGAATCTTTGTTGAATCTGCTATATATTTGTTTTCTGTATTTTTCTATCTCTTGATAGTTTGTTGATGCAACTGTATTCTTGAATGAACGCCTCATCTAGCTTGGGGTACATGATAGAATATATGCATCTCGTTGTAGTAGCACATATCTTGTATAAGCCCCTGTACCTGAACATGATGCTCTACTTTGTTCCTGTATTGTTGTATCGTTTAGAGGTCACTCTGTGTGGAGTACATACATGTTATTCATGTATTTTTCTTGTTTCGAGGTCAGTCCGTATGGTGGACATCCATCCTCATCATGAACCAAACAAAATTGAGAAATATTTGCCGGATATACTTTTATTGAGGAAATATTCTACTCCTTCCGTTTACAGATATGAGTTGTCTTAGGATCTGTGCTAATTAAACGAATTTCTGTTTAACTGTCAATCTATGAAAGAAGTGTTTAGGCTGGCAAGAAAATGCATACCATTAAATTCATCATAGAACTTAGAATTTCAAATGTTATTTCTTATGGCCAGTAACATGTTGTATCAACCTATATTTGCAATCCGAGGGAGCAATTTCATGAATTCGTTTTATTCTTGTAGTATCGATGAAATTATTTTTTTCCTAAACCTTTTTGCACCTATAGTGGCAGGCAAGCTCTCCTTTGCTTGATATAAGGATTTCAGGTTGAAAACTGTTACGTCACTAAGAGCTGCCAAAACTAATTAGCCGTTGGTTGTGAAGGAGGGAAGTATTCGATAAGTATATTACTAGTACGTTTGGCTGTTCTAATGGTTTGCCTAAACAATGGTTGCAACGAGCCAATGAAACAGTACGAGTAGGTCCTGGAGGCTATTTCTCCAATTTTATTCAGTGCACCTTCTTTATTGTTCTAAATCCTGTAGCAGCCTGCTGTTCCTGTGGGCTGATGGAGATGTAGACAAAAAAGTATTTGCCCACACTGAGAGCTGTCTCCATCTTTAGCGAGGTTTATTATAGTCAGCATGTCAAAAATAACAGGCTGCCAAAGGATTCATAACAAACTCCTGAATTTTTTTGACAGGCTGACTTATAGAAAACCCTGCTAAAATTATATGCCCACACTGAGAGCTGCCCTTTTTGCCCGGACTGTGTTGAAGACTTGGATCACCTCTTCGCCCGGTGCCCGCGACTTGCCGGCATCTGGGAAGGCGTAGCCCCTGGGCTGCGCCTTCCTCGCGCTCCCGATGTGAAGACCCTCCTCGGCTGGCTCGCTCACCACTTCTCCGGACTTCCCCCCCCTGGCCGCCAACACGGTGCTGCTCTCCCTCCTGTGGTCGGTGTGGAAGTCGAGAAACAGCATGGTGTTTGACGCCGACCGCCTCTCTCCGGCACGCGTGCTCGCCATGGTGGCTGATCACCTCCGTCTCTGGATGGTGCGCGCCCCCCGCAGACTCGACCTTGCCAGCCTCCGCGCTCTGTGTAGTAGCCTAGACTGATCCTCCCCCCTCCTTTTGTTCCGGTGCGTTTGTGTGCCCCCCCCCCCCCCCCCCCCCTCTCTCTTGTACCACATGTTTTTGTAAAAAACTCTATATAAATGAAAAATTGTTCAGGTGGGCAGTTCGCCCCCCGTTGCGCTCTCAAAAAAAATAAATTATATGCTTTTGGGGACTCCCTCTATAAATAATAAAACCTTGTTCTCTGTATTCAAATGCGGTTAAGTATTTTTCTTCTCTATTGGCTAGCAGCTTAACTCGAAGAGACTCTTGAAAGTCATGCTGATGGTGTTGGGCCCTACGCAGATATGACATCAATTAGTAGAGTATGTGCCCATAATTCAGGAGCAAAACTGGGATTTGCACTAAACAATTAGTAGTAGAGTGGTTTCCAGATGGGTAAGTTGACCTGGTGCCACTTTACACTTGGAGGGATGCATGGCTTGTACCCTAGTGTAGCCACATTTCCTGTTCCTTTTTGCCTTCATGATTTATGTTTTTCAGAACAAAGTGAAATCTATTGACTGGCAGTAATGACTATTGAGAAAGTCCATGAGGGGATACCTAGCACAAAGCTGTATCTAATGGCGCCGAGACTTCAGCTAATCCTAGAATTATGAAAGGTTTGAGGTATTTACAAAGATTGAAAAGGAACTGTGAGATTCAGTCTCTACGTTTCCAGCATACTAATTTGCAAGTACTTAGGCCGGACATCCATATTAAATTAGGAAAAGATTTCCCCTTTGATGTTGAAAACATGGACGTGTTGTAGCACAATTTGCGTTGCTTTTTTTGTTGGTTCCTGTCGTTATCCTTTGACCTTCATGCCTCCTGTCAGGTTTTCTGGCACTTAATGTTGTGTCCATTCTCACCTAATTGCCTGAAAAGACAAGCACTTGCTTTATCTCCACCCATCCAACTTTTTTTCGTCTGCAATGTTATGTTCCTACCTGTCCTGCTTTTCCTCCTTAGAAAAAAAAAATATTGCAAGGCAGTTAGTTAAACATAGATAGACTTTTTTTTACGGACTAGTTGATAATACCAAGTTTTTGTCGTCTAGTTGATATACCAAGTTTTCGCATTCCCCATGTAATAGTATAGTAGAGGCTCCCATATCATGACATATTTTGGATCATTCATTTGCTCCTATAACCTCATTAAAGACGGAGCCATTCTCATTGTTACCGTCCCGACTGTTAAAATTAGGACTGCTTGCCTAGGATTTGATCGTATATATCCATGGTACATCGTAATCTTCTATATCTAAATAGGAAACCCCCACTACATGATTTCTCTCAACATGCAAGCATGCCACCTCATCAGACTTCCATGTCATCTTTTTAACCCATGTCATCTTCCGTTTCACTTCAGTTTCGTTCACTCCAAGAGCCGGCCGTTTGCCTCCATGAATAACGTGTAGGTATCAAGAAATTAATTCATTATGAATGGTAGTAGTACTACGTCTGTTTGATCTCTTGGTTACCCCACCACATGTATTTGGTGTCTTCACGTTCTGCGTTAATCTTGGTTATCAATATACTAGGATGACTGGCATTAGATACAGTGTATTGACTGGCAGTAATGACTATTGAGAAAGTCCATGAGGGGATACCTAGCACAAAGCTGTATCTAATGGCGCCGAGACTTCAGCTAATCTCTTGGTTACCCCACCACATAACTAAACTCTTTTTACGGGATGGTAATAAAGAAACACTAATTTCCAATCAATTCGTGCAGCAACGCGTCCAAGTTCCCAGAGAACGTTATATTTCCATTTGAGCCGACTCATTGTTTTGTTTGAGAACATGTATCATAGATGTCACGTGGCAAAGCGCGGACTTTCATCATAGATCTATAGAATGTATACAAGCTGACTTGGTTCACCGCTTTGTTTAAAAATAGCACATTTGGCCGCTGGTCTCGGAACATGATATCTTACAATGTTTTATTTCCTTTCACAAGGTTTATCTATATTCCTATCAGGATACATTGGTAATACATCTGATGCAAGTAAAATTGTTGGTGGCTTTGGCACGTATGATTGTTGTAAGGCTTTTTGCAGGATTATGTTGAATAAATAAAATTAAACATGCAATAAGCATATCTTGGATGCAGAGGCCGTGTATTTTCCCATTTATTTTTGATGTGTGCTGCAATTGAAGAATAAGGCATCACTGACTAATTACCAATTTGTTGTAAACATTAATCGTGCATACCTCTATTCAGTTTGTATTTATTCAGTTAGAATCACATGTCATATCCAAATTTATTTAAAGAGGCCATGAGCTTCCATCGTCTCCAATTCCAGCAGCAACGCGCGGGTTATCATCTAGTATCTATAGTGATCTTGCCAATTAAGTTTGTTTCTTTGGTCACGAATTTTACCGCTCAAGGGGGTTTTGTCTTCCGGCAAATTTTCGCTTTATTTGTTTGCGGGATTTGTATATTTCTTTCCCACTTTCACCAAAGAAATATGTAAACAAAGGAGACTATACGTCTACCTGGTTGGTGGCATGGATGCCACTAGATTCTATCGTTTATAACCTATTGTTATTGAAATGAAGAAAATTATACAAAAACGTGACCTGATTAAGATGGTGTTGACCTTTTCAAGAATTTGTATGTAATTTCATATTCCTGTATGGGAGTTTTTGTATGTTGTTTCCAAATACATGTACATAGGCCTTTCCGCAACATAGGTATACTATGCTAGTGTACGTCAGTATGTGCGATGTACATAATTCGTGCTTAGCATAAGTGTGGCGCGACTGCCCACCATGCCGCTACATAGACTGAGGTGGCTCTTCTTTCTTCCCCCACCGCTTCCCCCACCGCTTCCAGGTTTTGAGAGTCCCTCGTGAGGGCCCGGCAAGCTCTTGCTCGTTCTCCGGCGGCGTTGCCGGCCGGCGGCTAGGGAGATGCTGCGCGCGGGGTGTACAGAGTAGGTGTAGGATTCCTTTTCTTGTTGTAGTTGCTTTAATAGTGTGGGTCGGCTTCTTGTCGACGAGGAAGAGCTCGTGCGTGCATCCGAGCAGCACCAACGAGCCTCGGGCCATGGCGATTTCTCTGGCGAAGCTCCGGTGGGCGGAGAAGCTGGAGGCAACGCATGGCGATTCCTCTCTCTCTCATAAGCTCGATGCCTGGCTTCTGGTTCTGGAAGTTAGGGTGTGCCACGCTGCATCTGGATGGTCTCGGGTGGAGCTGCTTCTTCTGGCCGGCCGTGGAGGCGAGGAGTGGAGGCAGCGGCGCTGTGAGATTTCTTCTTGTTTTGCAGGGTGGTGGTTACTGAAGCTGCACTGCTGCGCGTATCACACGGCGACGAAGTCCGTCGGCGTGCCCTTCGGCCGTAATGGCGGCCCATATTTCTCCTCCTCGTCGGAGGTCACCAAAGCCATGTCCCGGAGCTCGTTGTGGAGAGGAGGGCAAGTGGTTTGTCCCCGCCTTGCTCTTTGCAACCGGCGGCATGAGCTTCTCGCCGGTTTTGGAGAGTGCCCGAGCACCATGCTCTCGTACCTTGGCATCCGAGCCTTGAGGTCGCCGGCGTCTGGGAGCGGAGAAGACCAGGGACCTGATTGCGTTCCCAAATTTTGTCCTAGGGTCTTTTCTATATTTGTTCTGTCCTTATCTTCAAATCGTAGGTTTCTCTGGGCAAGTGATGTAAAAAGGACAGTACCTTCTTTGTACCTGCTCCCTAAGGTTCTATAAATGCAGCATCTGGGTCCTCGGACCCCTCTCTTGTTCAAAAACCATGCCGCTACATTGCTCCACGCCTTCTCATGATCATCGCGAACACGATGCATGGACAAGTTGCATGGTGCGGTAGTTGTCGCAAATGACATCTTGATACCTGATATAAACTTATGTTTTCTTTCTGAACTACACTAGGACGCGACGCTCGCGGAAATTCCTCCGGCAACAATGATGTCAACCTGACCAGGATTGGAGGGATGCATATCTGATGTTCACACTACATATTTCTCGTTTCTTTTATACATGGCAAGTTCTTTGGCAGAAATGCTATGTTGTAAATCCCTGATCTTTACCAGATATATAAAAAAATTCTCGTGTGAAGTTCCTTATTTTTTTATTTTCTTATTTAATAATTTTTGTATGGTACATATTTTCCATTTGCAACTTTGCATATATTATGGGTAATATAGTGTTACTGTAGTAGCTACATGTTAACCTCGCCCAAAAAGTATAAGTTGACATTGTACGTTTTTCTCTAGATGGAACAGTCTTCGATCACTGTCTTTATGGGATACCCCTTTATTTTTCCAAAAGAATATATCTGGGAAATGAGTTTTATGCTCATATAGACATTTTAGTGATTGGACATGCTGGATTATGTGTTTGTGCAAAAGAGAAGTTCATCGTGCGCGTGCCCCATGTTAATATCATCTATAATAGTGATGAAAATTCATGGACATCTTTCGTAATGCACACCACATCACGCTCTTGAAATCACAAGTTTTCAAAGGTGCCTCCGAATTAAGAGGCCTCTTACTATCTCAAGATAATAATTATTTTCCGTTCAGATTGACCAGTTTTGCCATATTTAGACATAAGTCAGATTAGTTGAGTGACATGTACTTGAATATCAATAAAATTGAAGCATTACAGATTGTCAAAGCAATATGGGCATGCATCCATCCATGATTAGTTAGCAGTCAACTAAAAGAGAGAGGTGAGGAGTATCCGGGTGGATTGCAGGAATAAGTCGCTCTTCTGAAATGAAAGCAAATGATTTTCCACCAAACAAAAGGTTGCTGCCATTAATTAGTGATGGCCTCTCAAGAAGTTTGTAGAACCCAGAAAACGTGTACGGTGTACCTTGTTTGGTGGTTGGAATGGTGGGTTGCCTCTAGATTTTATCACTTATTACTTGTTTTATAGACATGAAGAACAATATATAAAAGTGGTCTGACTTGGAAATACTAGTGTATATGCAATGCACATGTTTCGTTCTTAGCGTAAATTAGTAATGCTACAGCCTGCGACGTTATTTTGCACTGCGCCGATATGTCGCCCCACATCTCCTCGTGATCACCACATACATAATGCACTACCATATCACACCGGGTGATGAAACAAAGTGCCGAATGTTAGCTTGATATTTTTCTGGTTTAAATCCCTATTTTTTTTATAAGTTACATTAGCGCACAGGTAGACACTCCCATGCCCATGAGCGGCGAGATGTATATCCAATGCATGACATTATCAGACCATGAGGGGTGGAGTCACGCGTTACTGACGTGAACCTTTACGTCTGTGCTACCTCTTTCTCGTTTCGCTTCCTCATTTCGTCGGCACGGCCTCATCTTCCATCTTCATCTGATCAAGAAAGTCTGATGCGCTAATTTAAGCATGTCCAATAGCATAGACATGTACTTGCAGCAATATTTCTCCATTCCAGTTATAGAGAATATTATAGGTATCCCTTAATTTTGATGTACACGTATATAATCTATTTTAGCCATTGTCCTCTCTAAGTCATAGACAATATCCATACAATAAAAGAGCTATGCATAAAATCCCTAGATTGTGTAGAAATCTAGAATAATATGCATAATACTTTGTTCTCTCTTTTTTTTCACGCCACTAACAAGTTGAACATGGTCCTTATAAGGGGACGGTTCTAGGGGTATTTCTAGCCTTCTAGGTATGCACGTGAGTACCCATGATTTTGGCAAAACGGCAACAGTTTATGGAGAATGGTGACAACTTCAGCAAAACAACGATGATTTTATCAAAATAAATACGGCATGATGCAAATTTCTAGCGCCGACACTTGAAAGATCATCGTCCGTTTTGGTAATTATATGATAACACAACTATTTGATCTAATGTGTGTTCAATAGATGGAAATGCCCAGGTATTAAACAGGTTCACTTATTCTATGGGGCAAATGATCACTTTATATGAAAAGTGCAAGGAGAAAGGAATCCAGGAAAGTGTAATATGCAGGAGCGGAGACTCCGGTGAATCCACCGGAGGCTCCGCCCAGGCTCCGGTGGGGGTCCGGTGGGGGCTCCGCCAAAACCCCTCTCTGGAGCAAACGAGCGGACCCAGGAGCGGAAGCTCCGGTGGGCGGAACCTCCGCCAATTCCACCGGAGGCTCCGCCATCCTCCAACACCTGTGCTGCACGCAAAAAGGGATCCGGTGTGTTTCCGGTGGAAGCTCCGCTTAAATGCTCTTCTGTTTGATAAGAGCGGAGGTTCCACCGGAGCCTCCGGTGGACATCCGGTGCCCTCCCTTTTCCTGGTGTACATGGCCTCCGGTGGAGGGTCCGGTGGAAGCTCCGCTTAACTGCCTTTCTGTTTGAGCAGAGCGGAGGTTCCACCGGAGCCTCCGGTGAGCCTCCGGTGGGCGGAACCTCCGCAGGATCCACCGGAACCTCCGCCCAGTATTCCAGCTCATACGAGCTGGTGCGCTGCGCAGCTATGGAGTGGACTGAAGACCACCGGAGCCTCCGGTGCCCCTGGACTGCAAACGGTCACTTAAATGCAAGGGGTATAAATACCCCTTCCCCTACCTCTTAAATGCCAAGCTTTTCCCATTCTCTCTCCTAGCCATTAATGAAATCTTCAACCACCTAGATCTCCCACTCCGTCCACCCAAACACTCCCAAAATTGGTGGAGAGCTAGAGGAGACCTAGATCCATACTTTCACCAAAGGAATCTCAAATCCATCCACCACAACCTAGTAGATCTAGAATCCTACTTGAGGCCTAGAAACCTTAGTAGATCTCGTGCTTGTAGTTTCCACCTTGTTGCAAGAAGCTACGGATTGCTTGAGAGCCTCCATCCATCTTGTGGAGTGACCTCAAGTCCTTGTAAAGGTTTGGTCAACGCCTTCAAGTCGACCTCATAGTGGAAACGAGCATCTCCCTCACCGGAGAAGCTCAAGGAGAACAAGGTGTGCACAACCGTGCTATTGAGGAGCGCCTAGGTGGCTCCCCACCTCTCCAACGTAGACGTACTTCTACGTTGAATCATATCCTTGTCTCCTTGTTTACACTTGTTGTTTGCTTTACTACCTTACGCTTTACTTCCGTTGCGCATATCGTTTTGTCCACATAGGTTCTCACCTAGTTGCACATCTAGAGAACCTTACTTTATCTTGCTAAGCCCCACTAAAAGGAAAAGAAAAGAAAAGAAAAATTGGTAGTCAACCTATTCACCCCCCCTCTAGTTGACCATAGTGCACTTTCAATTGGTATCAGAGCCCCGGCTCTTACTAAGGGCTTAACCGCCCAAGAGTACAATGGTCGATGAAAATGCCCCCGGAAGTTCTAGTGCGGAAATCTCCAAAATGGCCGACACTATATCTAACCTACAAGATACGGTTGGAGTTCTCCAAACCGAACTATCTAAGGTTAGCTCTAGTGTTAGCTCGGAGGTGTCTAGCATAAAGAAAATGATGGAGGCACTGATGGGGAAAACCAAGGAGTCCACGGAACCACCCCTCACCACCAACGATGTTAGCTCGGACGAAGAATCCATTCCGGATATCGACGAGATGGAAGCTAACATCGCTTTAGCTAAGGCGAAAGCCAAAGCAAAAGCCGATAAAAAGGCTAAGAGTGGTGGGAGCTCCGAGGGCTCCAAGTCTCAATCGGCTAACGGTTTGGGGTCTCACTCTAAAGTTCCACCACCTCCCAATTATGATTCTATCCACCCTATTGCCACTATGCCACACATGGTTAATGTTGGAGTTCCTCCCATGCTTAACACTAACAAGTTCTCTTCTTGGAAGTTCGATATGGAGTCTCACATTTTAGGATCTTGCACCGCTTTATGGAGAAGCATTCTCCATGGATTCCACCCTCACGATCGGAACAACTTGACCCCAAGAGAGGATGTGGAATTCCAACTCAACAAGACTGCTCTTGTGACTATCCAAAAGTCTCTCCCAAGAGAACATCTTGAACACATTCGCGGTATCAAGACCGCCAAGGAAGCTTGGGATAAGCTTGACTCCTTGTTCCAAGGCAATGGAAGCATCCAATCATCCAAATACGATGTTGCTCTTGACAAGTCCGAGAACTTCATGCATGAAGATGAAAGTCCCGAGGAGCTATATAGAAGAGTGGTCACCCTTGGCAATCAATTAAGAGACTTTGGAAAGGAGGAAATCTCTGATGAGTGGATCAAGAGGAAATTTGTCAAGGCCATAACTCCTTTTGAGAAGAACCTCTCCACTAGCATTCGAACAAGATCCGACTACAACTCACTCAACTCCATTGGTGTCCTTAGTGAGTTCATAGCCATATATTTGTCTCACAAGAGCGCGGATGATGCTCTTGCTCGCTCAAGAGGCCATGGGAAGTCTCCTAACCCTGCCTTAAAGTCTAAGGCCATGGCCAAGATAGAAGAAGTGGATGATGATGATGATGATGAGGACTATGAGGATACATACAAGGGTGCCCACAAATGTATTGCTCTTGCCATGCAAGGGTATTGGAAGAGATGGGAGGCTCACAAGGCCGGTGCCCCTAGACCTTCAAGGAACAAGACCTTTAGGAAGAAAGGGGAGCGTCCAAGGACATGTTACAATTGTGGAAGTGCGAACCACTTTGTCAAAGAGTGCCCTTTTGAGCCACGGGAAGAGAATGAAGGGAAGCTTGTTCGCAAGGACAAGAACAAAGCTCCACAAAACAAGAACCTTGCTAGAAGAGTCCCAAGGGCTCTATATGTTCAAGAGGGCCCAACATTGGAAACATACTACTCCGGAGATGAAGGAGAAGATGAAGTAGTAGGTGTCGCCCACGTCGCCATAGCTACGACTTCCTCTTCATCGGTCTCTCTATTTGAATCTCCCAATGAGAAGGCATCGATCCGACCTACATGTCTCATGGCAAAAGCCACCGCGGTAATATCTTCCACCTCCAAGTCTATTATCACTAGCTCTCTCTCGTTATTGGATTGTGTAGAAAACATTGTTGATGATGAGGAGGCCAAGAACCTAGGATCTTGGTTGTGTAGTCTTGAAGGTGAAACTAAAGAAAAGGTAAAAGCTCTCCTAAGGCAACTTGATGAGGCTAACTCCCTCATCGATGAGAAGGAGGAGATCATCATGACCTTAGAGAACCATGGCGGTAGCAATGGTAATCATGATGACAAACTCATCAAGGCTCTTGAAAAGGAGAGATCCATGAGAGCCTCTCTTGAAGAGAAACTATCTAGTCTACAAGAGACGTATGCTATTAGTGTTTCAAAGCTTAGAAAAGATAACGAGAAATATCTTGCTAAGCTTAAGAAAGAACATGCCAAATCTCTTTTTTTACTTAAAGAATTTGAAGAGGAAGAGTTAAAGCTAGGAATAGCCCATGAAAAACTTGTCGAGGAACATGACAAACTAAAAGGGGAGTTTGCATCTCTCAAAGAAATTCATGACAAACTTGCTAAGTCTCGAATCAAGCTTCTAGCTCAACAATCTAATAAGCATGTTGCATCTTCATCAAATAGCATTGTTATTATGACTACCTCTTCTACTACAACTAACATTGTAGGGAAGGAAAGAATTCTCAATGATGCAATAAGCTCTCAAGGTGCCAAGAAAGGAAAAGAGGGACTTGGCTTTGTTTCCAAGTCAAAGAAGAAATCCAAGAGTGTCACCTCTCCCACCAAAAATGTTATCTTTGTGAAAGAGGGTGAGGTGCCCAAAGAAAAGGAGACCAACGCCATTATGGGTGGTGATGCCTCTAGGGGGAGCATCACTCATAATGATTTTGCCGGAAAATATAACCCATCTTATGTTCTTATGAAATCTAGAGATGGACATGTTTATGCTAAATACGTTGGTACTTCTTATGGTGATGATTATCATTGGACTATTTGGGTTCCTAAGACCCTTGTGACTAACAAAAGAGGACCCATTGAAGGATGGGTACCTAAATCAAGAAATTGATCTCTTGTAGGGAAACGCTTCCGGAGCACATAGATGGACAGTGGATAATGGTGCATCCCAACACATGACCGGAAGCCATGACGCAATAAGTAATATTGAACCTCCTCTACCACATCTCAATTGCGTTACAATTGGTGACAAGTCCGAGCTTAAGGTATTGGGACGAGGCAAAGTAGCTATCTCAAATGATTTATCAATTGAGAATGTTCTCCTTGTTGAGTCCCTTGGCTATAACTTGATGTCCGTTCTTCAACTTGCAAATTGTGGTTTTACCTCGTTCTTTAATAAAGAGAGTGTGATTGTCACTTGGGAGACTTCTCTTAAAGTAGGCTTTGTTGGGTTTGTCGAGAACGGCATGTATGTAGTGGACTTCTCTAAAGAAGACACGTGTGCCGCGACATGCCTAATGGCTAAAGTTGATGTGGGATGGCTTTGGCATCGCCGACTAGCCCACACCAATATGAGAATGTTACATGACCTCCAATGTGGCAATCACGTTCTAGGACTAACCAAAGCTAAGTTTGCTAAAGATCGTGTGTGTAGCTCTTGTACCTTTGGGAAGCAACATGGAGAACAACACCCAACCAAGACAACTATCTCCACCACAATAATTCTCGAGCTCATTCACTTAGATCTCTTTGGCCCACTATCTTATGATAGCCTCGGAGGAAAGAAGTATTGCTTGGTGATTGTGGATGATTATTCAAGATATTGTTGGGTGTATTTCTTCAAGAGGAAAAGTGAAACTCAAAATAGAGTCATCGAGTTCATCACTCTAGTGGAGCGCCAACACAATGCTACCATCTTGGCCATTCGGAGTGATAATGGCTCGGAGTTCAAGAACTACACCGCTGAGGGTTTTCTTAGTGAAGAAGGCATTGCTCATCAATATTCCGCTCCCTATACCCCTCAACAAAATGGTGTTGCGGAGAGAAAGAACCGGACTTTGATGGATGCGGCTAGGACTATGATTGCGGAGTTCTCTTCTCCCTATAACTTTTGGGCCAAAGCCGAATCCACCGCTTGTCATGCTTCCAATCGGCTCTATCTTCGCAAGATCTTGAACAAGACTCCCTATGAGATTCTCACGGGCAAGAAACCGGATGTATCTTATTTCAAGGTCTTCGGTTGCAAGTGCTTAATTCGCAAGAAAGGAAAACGGTTGTCAAAATTTGAGACTAGATCTTATGAGGGTATCTTTGTTGGCTATGCCACGAATGCTCACGCCTATAGAGTCTACAACAAGTCCACCGGGCAAGTTGAAGAAGCTATAGACGTAGTGTTTGATGAGGACAACGGCTCCCAAGGGGGGCGTATAGATCATGGTGTTGTAGGAGATGCAATTCCTCCCATCGTCATAAGAAGAATGGGGATTGGTGAAATAATTCCCATTGAGGGTTACCGGATGACGGGGGAGAAGGACTATGCCCCACTCAAGTGGAGCCATTGACTACACCCATTGATGATCAAGCTATCCAACAAGATGCACCAAGCCCTCAAGCCAACTATCAAGGCCAAGCTAATGAACAAGGCCAAGCAACACATCTAAATCATGATCAAGATTCTATTATTGTTGAGAATGCTCAACCTAGTGGTGACTCATCACCCATCTTTGATCAAGGACGAAATGAAGATGGACATGTCTCCGATGAAGAAGGTGATTCTCAATCAATATCCAAGGAATCTTTGGAGGAGATACTAGCTCGTAGAGCAAAGAGAAGGCTAGAGAATCTTGAACGAGCGGGTCATACGGAGGACATGATACTTGGGAAAGTTCGTGGAAGAGTGGTCACTAGAAGGCAATTGGCGGATTTTAGCAAGGCTCATGCTTTTGTCTCCTTCATTGAACCCAAGAAGGTATATGAAGCTCTCGAAGATCAAGATTGGCTTGAAGCCATGCATGATGAACTCAATAACTTCGAGCGCAACAAAGTGTGGAAATTAGTGCCAAGACCCAAGGATTGCAAAAATGTCATTGGCACCAAATGGGTGTTCAAGAACAAGCAAGACAAAGATGGCATTGTCATTCGCAACAAGGCAAGATTGGTGGCCCAAGGTTTTTCTCAAGTCGAAGGTATCGATTTCGGTGAAACTTTTGCCCCCGTAGCTCGCCTTGAATCCATTCGTATCTTACTTGCCTATGCATCTCATCATAACTTCAAGTTACAACAAATGGATGTCAAAAGTGCTTTCCTTAATGGTCCCATTAATGAGTTAGTATATGTCAAGCAACCTCCGGGTTTCGAGGATCCCAACCTCCCCGATCATGTCTATAAACTTGATAAGGCGCTCTATGGACTTAAACAAGCTCCACGTGCGTGGTATGAGCACCTTAAAGAGTTTCTAGTAGATCGCGGGTTTAATGTTGGTTTAATCTATCCCACCCTCTTTACCAAGACGGTTGGAGGTGACTTGTTCATATGCCAACTCTATGTGGATGACATCATTTTTGGGTCTACTAACACCTTGTTCAATGAGGAGTTTTGCAAGCTTATGACCGATAGGTTTGAGATGTCTATGATGGGAGAGTTGGAATTCTTCCTTGGCTTTGAAGTAAATCAATATTATGAAGGGACTTTCATCAAACAAGCCAAATACACTCAAGACATGCTCAAGAGGTTTAATATGAATGGTGCCAAACCTATGAAGACTCCTATGTCCACAACCACCGACTTGAAACCCGATCCCAACGGTAAAGAGGTAGATCAAAAGGTATACCGCTCCATGATTGGCTCTTTGCTCTACCTTTGTGCATCTAGACCCGATATCATGTATAGCGTAGGTAAATGTGCAAGGTTTCAAGCCTCCCCAAGGCAAAGTCATTTGGAAGCTGTGAAACGGATCTTTCAATATCTAGTTCATACCCCAAACTTCGGTCTTTGGTACCCCAAGGGTTCAAGCTTTCAGCTCATTGGATACTCGGATGCGGATTATGCGGGAGAGAAGACGGATAGGAAGTCCACATCCGGGGGTTGTCAATTCCTTGGTCGCTCCTTGGTATGTTGGTCTTCTAAGAAGCAAAATTGCATTGCTCTCTCCACCACCGAGGCCGAGTATATCTCCGCGGCAAGTTGTTGTGCCCAATTGCTATGGATGAGGCAAACCTTGAAGGATTATGGTATTCATTTTGACAAGGTGCCTCTTCTTTGTGACAATGAGAGTGCTATCAAGATCGCCTACAACCCGGTTCTTCATTCCAAGACGAAGCACATTGAGATCCGTCATCATTTCATTCGGGATCATGTTGAGAAAGGTGATATTGATCTCTCATATGTCTCCACAACGGATCAGCTTGCCGATATCTTCACGAAGGCCCTTGATGAACCAAGATTTCGAGCTTTGAGGAATGAACTAAATGTCATAGATTCCTCCAACTTCACTTGAAACCTTGCATATCTACCCTCATTATGCATGCTATTAGGCTTAGATGTAGGCATGGACATAGGGGGAGCACTACTCAACTCATGAATATGCACTCCTCCTATTATGCGAAAATTAAATCATCATTGCATATCTAGTCATTTGTGACTTATTGTGCTTAATTGTGAGTAGTAATTTTGGACCCAAGACATATCTTCGCGGTGCCAAGTTACACAGTCAAACATGGTGGCCTCGGCCACCGACCATTTTGTGTTTTGGATCTTTCACGCTTATCATATCTCCGTCTTGACAACTCGTACGGGTTCGGTCTTCTATCTTTTTGCTGCTTTTTGCGGACCCCTTCGAGTAATGTCTCTCGTATATCAGTGACGTTTTTCCAACCCAAGCCTCCTTTGCCCAAACCAATGCTTCCATCGAAATGCTCGTGTTTTTCCAATCTTGGCGCGCGAAAATTTGGTTGAGCGGAGGCTCCGGTGCATCCACCGGAGGCTCCGCTGCCAAGGGCGGAGGCTCCGGTGAACCCACCGGAGGCTCCGCTGGTCCTGTCCACCGGAACACCACCGGATGCTCCGCTGGCCCACAGTGGCTCAGCGGGCCAAAACTTAACTGTTTTGGGACAGGGAGCGGAGGCTCCGGTGCGAACCACCGGAGGCTCCGCTGGTGGGAGCGGAGGCTCCGGTGAATCCACCGGAGGCTCTGCCGGCGGAAAATTTCTGTGGATAAGTGATGGGCGTGCGGGGGTAAGTGAGATCCACTTTCACTTTCCCCACCCGCCCCCATCTTCCTCCTCAAGAACCGCCGCCGCCCCAAGCTTTTCGCCGCCGGATTCGAGTGCTCCACCGCGGGAAAGCCATCTCCTCGCCTTGGGATGCTCCGGGAACCTTCCCTCCCTCCTTTTTCACCATGGATGACACGGGTACATGCTCTCTTTCTCTCTCATCTAGTTGATGGATGGGATGCATAGGAGTTCATGTTCTTTGCCTCTAGATTCGTGGATTTGGAGTTTTAGGAGTGGAATTTCTCAAGTACAAACCCTAGTAACCTAGGTAAGGCTTGTTAGGCTTGAATCATTGCGGTTGTTGGGAGTTTTTTGCCCTAACCCTAGATTATTCAACCCTAACACCCCGTGTATCTAGGTTTCTTGGTTTTGTGCGTGCCTTGCCAACTCGAGCATTACTCTTTGTTCATGATCTCCTTGCTTTCTCTCTTAGATGCTTCCGGTTCCAAGGGAAAAGGGCAACGGTACAATACCACCGGCCGCCGCAAGCCTCAACCCGTGGATGAGATTCAAGCAGAACTTGACAGCTCTCAAGGCAAGCGCAAGCGCTTCCCGGCTCCCGAGAAGACTTTGCCAAGGAGGAACACCGCACCAACCGCCTCCAAGATGTCCGAGGCTATGTTCTTGAAGGAAAGGCGTGAGAACCCGTATGTGGTTGCCCGTGATCGTTTGATGCCCCAATTCCGGGGTAAGGATCCACGCTTTCACACCGTCTTCCAAGGGCAGATTTATAGTGAGATTTTGATGAGGAAGCCGAAGGACAATGTCGTCCCTCAACACGCCATTAGTATTGGGCACATGGAAAGAAATCACAAGTACTTTGGGGAGGCTCTTGAGCTCATTCAGAAATTTGGTCTTGGTCCCATTATTACTCTTCAACAAGATTTCAACGAAGAGCTCGTTTGTCAGTTTCTAGCCACGGTTCATCTCTCCAATGAGACCAACCGTAATATGATTTGGATGACTAAGGGTAGACAGCTTGACATCACATGGAAAGATGTTGGTATCATTCTTGGTGGCTACCCAGATTTTGGTCCGTTTGCTGAGGGAGAAGAGTTTGCTAACGGATGGTTCCGAGTTCATGTCATTAACACCTCGTCACTTCCCAAGGATGGACTTACTCCTCTCTATCATTGGAAGAAATACGCCGTTGGGTTCGTGAAGGGTCTCTATCCCACATATGACATCATGTTGCGCATCTATCGCGAGACCATCAACCCAAAGGCGGGCAATGTGGATGAGATTCAAGGCTTCTTGAAGAACCTTATGCTCCTTACTCATCAACACCGGATGGATGACACTCCTCGCAAGCTTGATGTGCTTGATTATATTTGGAATGAGTTGTGGTATGCCACTGTCAACCGGAAGAATGCTTGTTTTGGGCCGTTCATCATGAAGATCATCCTTGACGTATGGAATAAAAAGTTTCCGAATGAACATCTTGATGATGAGCATTGGATCTCTCACACGGAAAAGAGGCTTCTCATGAAAGATCACACAGAACCCGTTGTGCATCCCACTCCCGCCATCCGCAAGCACAAGGCTAGGCCTCGCATCATTGTTGATGAGGAAGAAGACGAGGGTCCATCTCAACCTCCTCCCTCTAGCAATGCCTTCAAATGGATGGCAAGAGCTCTCAAGAAAGTGTTTCGGTTGAACAAGAAAATAGAGCAACATCAATGGGAAGAACACTATGATAAGGAACTCAAGAACCGCAACAAAGCTCAAGCTTCTCGTCAACGTCTTCGTGAGGAAGGCCTCTCCATTGACTCCCCGGTTCTTGATAGCATCACCAATTGGGACGATTGGCAAGCAAAGGACTCCAAGGGCAAGCTTATTGAGTGGTCCGAGGAAGAAGGAGATGAAGCCACTAGCTCTCACCGTCGTGATCCCTCCCCGGCTCCGGAAGCCTCCTCCTCCTCCGAGTGATTTGGGACGTTTGCATCTTGGTCTCTCTCTTTTTGGTATCTTGATGCCAAAGGGGGAGAGATTTATATTAGGAACGGGCATTTGAATGGGTCTCCCTCAAGCTTCTTTATTTGCATCTTTTATTTTGCTTGAGGGAGTTTGGTTTCTCATTGGATCATTTTGAACTTCGGCTTATCTACAATATTCCTATCTATCGTGAACTTTGTCATATTATGTTTGTGTGAACCTCGTATGTCATATTATGTTCGTGTGAACCTCGTTTGATGTTATTTATGTGTTATATGTTGTGACGCCCCGAGATCGGGCACTATGCAGATTCCAGCATTTCTGCCAAAATCCACATAATAACCGATTCCAGGTTGCCACTTGTGATAACATTACAACAGTTCACGAATATTCCGCAACAACAACAGAAAAGATATATACAAGACGACTCAAACGAGTCAAGGATACAACTGATACAATACAAAGATCCAAATAACAGCGGAAGAAACAACATAGCGTCCGGCTACGGACAAGATACAAATTGGACTAAGAGTCCTGAAGATAACCGATGGCGTCCAATCCCTGCCCAGGCCAAGCCGGAGGGATTCCCAAGCTAACGTCGTCAGACTTCAAACCTGTTGACTGCAATGTGGAATATGCAGCCACGAAAGGGATTCGTGGGTCAGTACGGTTAACTACTGGCAAGTGGATAAACCATACTCACAAGATACCAGCGTAACCAATCATCACAAGATACAAATACTTTGGGTACAACGGAAAGGAAGGGATTATTGCAAAGAAGCGGCATCGGGCTGCACTAACTAACTACAGAGACTCGCTACAACATCCGGCTAAAAGAAAGGGATAAGATAGCGTATCAGAACCAACTACAACTACTCACCAAACAATACCCATCCAATGTTACCCCCTACTAAGGAAGCAACCCAAGGAAAACTCACACGGTTGATTAAGGTGACATTCATTTTTATGGTGGAAGTAATCTATATTACTAGTCACGTTATCATCGTTAGGTGTAAGTTGTCTGAGTGCTTGTTAGCCAGCACTTTCACCAAGTCATCCATAACCGCGGACAACACGGCTTCTCGAGAAGATTTAACCCTGCAGGGATGCACCAATTTGGCCGTACACGTAAGAATGACCCGCCAGATGGAAAGGCCCTTCCACCAAACGAGGCACTCAACACAACCCAACTCTTCTTCGCATCAAGCCCAAAGAACCCCGTGCAATTGAGCGCACGGCTAATCAAGCCCCACGAAGAAAAGGGGACCCTCATAGCACTCTAAGAACGTGTCTCCCTAAATGCCGACTACAAAAGTTCCACCCTGGCGCCAAGGGTTCGCACCTGCATATGCATGCGGCAAATGGAAAACCCGAACTAAATGAGGCGATTTGGACGAGATGCGAATCGAATCAAAGTTGCGGGGGGCGCCCATACTCGCTTCCCACATGCGGTTAGTGCGCTCATCATGGATCGGAGGACAAGACCCTTTTCCTAATTAGGGTCGACACTAGCAGGCCTCAAAACCACGTCGGGCCTCCTGCCGGTGCCTTATCATCAAATTATTATTACCCAAGACATTAACATGTTGTTGATTGAATTTGAAACCCAACTATCAAACTAAACAGGTGATAAGACGGACAACAAGACTTGAGCGCAAACAACACTAAGCATGCAACTACGACACGAGGGCCAACAAGGTAAACAAACAACAGTTAATAGGAAGTGGAAGGAAGGCTATATCATGGTTGCAAGGTAAACATATTATAGGATCGAGACGCAAGCATCGAATCATAAGGCTAGCATAAGAACAACGGAAAGAATCGGTAACAAGTGATGAAAGGCATCCATAGGCAGCAAGTGAGTATACTTGCCTGGAATCCAGCAAGTAGAGGTACATCCGAAGAACTTTTCGTTGCTCACATCATCTCAACGTCCTATCCGTGAAGAAGCAACGAACTAGAACAAACACCGGATGCAACAATTACTTCTACGGCAAAAGATCCAGCATGATCAAGATATGGATGCATGACAAGTTTAAGGATGCATCAAAGATAAACTAGTTGACATGGTAAACATATTTAAATGGGCCCATATGCAATTTGGATTGCATATGGAAAAGCCCATGAATTAATGTTGAATTAAATGATCTACAAATAACCATCATGTGAAAGTTGATTAGAATGATGCATGGATGAGGAAAACAATGACCAAACAACAATAGTTTCAGTTTGATATGTTGTTTACCAAGTTTGGAATTTTATTTGTTAAGTTATGAACTTTGGCATTTTAAATGATTTAAACAAACATTTGTTGTTTTCACCAATTTTAAATGTTCAAAGCAGATAACAAAATTTATATTTGGAAAGAACACAAAATTTTAGATGGAATACATATTTCATTTGTTGAATTTGGATTTTAGATGAGCAAGTTATTAAATTGACAATTTTAAATGCATTAATTAAGAGATAGTTGTTTTCAGCAATTTAATTTATTCAAAATAGAAAACAAAGTTTATATTTGCAAAGTTTAGAGAATTTTGATTGGAAAACATATTTTACTTTTCAAATTTGGAGTTAAAATGAATTAGTTATGATTTATGCAATTAAATCAATTTAAATTGAGCCGGAAGCTCAACATCTAATTTAGGAGGTTCGAGTTATTTATCTTCCCATCAATATTAAGCGTTGAGTTAACATGGCGAGATAACATAAAGATGAGCTATGCAATTTTAAATGGAATCGGAACAATATTTAATTGTCCCAACTCATTTCATATTTAATTATTAGATGATTGCTAATTACCCACAACCCACACAATGCAATGCGACATGATGAATGATTTAATATGAACCAAATAGATGACATTTGGAAAATAGGCATATAGGTTATAGGGTTGGGGTTTAGGTTCGCACGTTGGAAGAGAGGGTCTTCGGATTCGAAGGTAGCATCTTCGGACGTAGAGGAAGTAGACAGACGTAGAGGAAGTAGTCGTTCTCAAACCACACGGTCATCGTCGTCGAAGTAGTCGTTCAACGTCCGGAGTCGATGTAGTCGTGGGCGAGCCGCTACCGCATCGTCTTCGGGGTCGGAGGTGATCGTGCCGCATCTCCGGTCGATGAGAATTCATGGACGCGCACGAAGGCGGCCAACGCAAAGCGGACATGACGAAGGCGATGTAGTCGTTCACGGTTCGTCGAGGGAGTAGTCGTGGTCGAGGTGCTTGTCATATCCAGGTAGGAGATCTTGGCGGTTCCGGTCTTCATGGCACGCACGACGGCGGCCAACACAAACAAGCAACGACGAAACGGACACGGCAATGGAAGATGTCCACCCCGTCGTTGTGGAACTTTTCGATGAAAGCCTTGTCGTCGAGGTACGGGTCGGGGTCGACCTTTGCACAGTCGTCGTATTTTCCACGAAACGGAGATCTTGTCGGCGGTCATTCGTGCGTTGGCGATATAGTACCTGGGTCGGAGTAGCAGTAGCTGACGGAGTTTTCCTCACACACGTACATAAGAAACACTAGGCACCTGGAGATTCATGTTGGACTTGTGTCGAACACAAGGTGGGCGTCGAGGAGCACCAAGATGTTGCCGTTGCAGCTGGCGGTGAGGGCCCAAGGCAGGCAGCTCCTGGGAGGACGCACTGGTCTTGGCCAACCCGCGCAGTAGGAGAATGACGAGGCGCACGGGATGCGACATCATCGACGGCGGTGACGTACTGCAGGAGGTCGGGAAGGACGCTCGCCGGCCATCCGTGGAGGCAGAGGACGGCGTCCATGGTGCAGCCCGAGGCGCTGCCGTCCATGGGGAGAGGACTGCGCGAGGCGGGCGAGGCCAGGACGCAGGAGCTGTTGTGGCCGAGGAGGAGGGCACTGGCTCCCGCGGCCACCGGCGGCGGCGATGAAGGAGGTCTCCTTCTGGGGCGTCCTGGTGGCCGACGAGTGCGAGGAACCAGTAGAGGAGGGATTGGAGGAGGCCGGAGTCAGCGAAGAAGGGAGGCGGAGGATGGAGGCGACGAGGAGGGACCAGGGGATTGGGCGGCGGCGGCGCTCGTTTCTGGACGAGGAAGAGGAGCGACGGGGAGGGGAGCGATGGAGGGAAGGGGATCGAGCGATGGGCTCGCCCCTGGCGGCGCTCGATAGGAGGGGGGTAGGAGACGGATCGGGGGCTTCGATCCCCTTCTGGCGTCGCGTGCGTGTGTTGCGTTCGGTGTCGTGTGTGTGCGTGTGTTTCCGTGTGTGTGCTTGTGTGGGCTAGGGTTCGGTGGTGGGCTGGTCTGGTTAGGCTAGCCTGCCACCCTAAACAATTTTTTTTTTCTTTTCAAGAACTGCTTAATGTGAAATAAGTTTGGAGACACAAAATACTTTCGGAAAATTTTAGAAAACAAAACTTTAAGCAAGTTGATTATTTTGTAAATTTTAAATGCACTACAATGTATGATTCCATGAATGCGCAAAAGGAAAAACAATCAAGTTTCTATTTGGGAAACCCCGGGTGTTACATATGTGTGTTGTGATATTGTTATCATGTTATTCTTATATATCATGCCTAAATGCTCTCAATATGAAAGGAGCATACCTTTAGGGGGAGCTCCGTTCATATTGTGTTTATAATCATACAAATAGTTATGTTGTCATCAATTACCAAAAAGGGGGAGAATGAAAGATCATCGTCCGTTTTGGTAATTATATGATAACACAACTATTTGATCTAATGTGTGTTCAATAGATGGAAATGCCCAGGTATTAAACAGGTTCACTTATTCTATGGCGCAAATGATCACTTTATATGAAAAGTGCAAGGAGAAAGGAATCCAGGAAAGTGTAATATGCAGGAGCGGAGGCTCCGGTGAATCCACCGGAGGCTCCGCCCAGGCTCCGGTGGGGGTCCGGTGGGGGCTCCGCCAAAACCCCTCTCTGGAGCAAACGAGCGGACCCAGGAGCGAAAGCTCTGGTGGAGATCCGGTGGGCGGAACCTCCGCCAATTCCACCGGAGGCTCCGCCATCCTCCAACACCTGTGCTGCACGCAAAAAGGGATCCGGTGTGGTTCCGGTGGAAGCTCCGCTTAAATGCTCTTCTGTTTGATAAGAGCGGAGGTTCCACCGGAGCCTCCGGTGGACATCCGGTGCCCTCCCTTTTCCTGGTGTACATGGCCTCCGGTGGAGGGTCCGGTGGAAGCTCCGCTTAACTGCCTTTCTGTTTGAGCAGAGCGGAGGTTCCACCGGAGCCTCCGGTGAGCCTCCGGTGGGCGGAACCTCCGCAGGATCCACCGGAACCTCCGCCCAGTATTCCAGCTCATACGAGCTGGTGCGCTGCGCAGCTATGGAGTGGACTGAAGACCACCGGAGCCTCCGGTGAAACCACCGGAGCCTCCGGTGCCCCTGGACTGCAAACGGTCACTTAAATGCAAGGGGTATAAATACCCCTTCCCCTACCTCTTAAATGCCAAGCTTTTCCCATTCTCTCTCCTAGCCATTAATGAAAGCTTCAACCACCTAGATCTCCCACTCCGTCCACCCAAACACTCCCAAACTTGGTGGAGAGCTAGAGGAGACCTAGATCCACACTTCCACCAAAGGAATCTCAAATCCATCCACCACAACCTAGTAGATCTAGAATCCTACTTGAGGCCTAGAAACCTTAGTAGATCTCGTGCTTGTAGTTTCCACCTTGTTGCAAGAAGCTACGGATTGCTTGAGAGCCTCCATCCATCTTGTGGAGTGACCTCAAGTCCTTGTAAAGGTTTGGTCAACGCCTTCAAGTCGACCTCATAGTGGAAACGAGCATCTCCCTCACCGGAGAAGCTCAAGGAGAACAAGGTGTGCACAACCGTGCTATTGAGGAGCGCCTAGGTGGTTCCCCACCTCTCCAACGTAGACGTACTTCTCTTTGAGAAGGAACTACGGTGAATCATATCCTTGTCTCCTTGTTTACACTTGTTGTTTGCTTTACTACCTTACGCTTTACTTCCGTTGCGCATATCGTTTTGTCCACATAGGTTGCTCACCTAGTTGCACATCTAGAGAACCTTACTTTATCTTGCTAAGCCCCACTAAAAGGAAAAGAAAAGAAAAATTGGTAGTCAACCTATTCACCCCCCCCCCCTCTAGTTGACCATAGTGCACTTTCAACACTGTCCTCGTCGAAAGGAAAAACCCAGCATTCGAGATATTCATATAAGTAGGAAACGATGAGAAGGCATTTATTTTTTGAAACGGTCACCGGGGGGAGAGGATCCCCACCTGAATTTCATTGCATAATAGTGTTGGTGATACAAATAGAGATTACAAGAATTGTTCAGCGGTGTATTACAGTGTAGCTAGAACGGAGGAGATGTGGTTCCTCCAAGTGATGAAACATGTTCTCTTCTGGTTTTTGAGACGGTGTGTCCAAAGGGTGGCATCAGCGTTGATGGGTCATGGTGTCTGAAGACAACAGAGTTGCGTGAGTCCCGAATCTTCCAGAGGATGGAGAGGAGCCCTATGGTCCAGGTTTGGGTACCGAGTGCGTGGTGTTTGGACACTGTCCAAAGGTTGCTATGGGAGAAGGAGAGCGGGGGCATGCCGATCGCGTTCCAGAGCTGCGTCGCGGCCGGGCAGCGGAAAAACAGGTGTTCCCTGTCCTCAACCTGGTCTGGGCAGCGAGGGCACTTGTCGTGGTCGAGGATGGTCTTGTGGTCTAGGTTCTTGCACGTGTTGAGCCGGTCTTGTTGGAGAAGCCAGCCGAACACGTGGATGCGCTGGGGCGCCGCAGAGCGCCAGATGGGCATGGCCTTGTTGTCTCGAAGGTGGCGGTGGAGCTGTGCGTAGGCGGCGCTGGAGGAGAAGGGCTCCCCGCCGAGCATGCATCGGCGGTCAGGTCGATCGGACGTGGCGAAACCCTGCAGGAGAAGAGAAAGCGAGTGGAGCTCATCCTGAGCTGCCTCGGTTAGCCTGTTGCGGAGGTAAGCTTGCACCCCTTTATTCAGCACATCAACTACTAGGGCGTTCTGGTGGGTGGCGTGTGAGTGGAGTGCGGGGAAGGCGTATGCTAGCGGTTCGGAGGCGAGCCAGCGGTCGTGCCAGAAGAAGGTGGACTGCCCGTTCCCTGTTTGACAGGAGGTGAGTTGTGAGAGTAGTGGTAGGTATTTAGCAAGGATGGAGGAGAGGTATGATTGTGACTGGGGGGCGACATTGTGAGTGGGTGAGTGGTTCAGAAGCCAACGCTTCCAAGGCAGCTCATCCGCATGCAAGAATTTGTAACAGAATTTCAACAGAAGGCAAGTGTTTTGAGTGTGCAAGTTCCGAATGCCAAGGCCACCGCAGTTTTTTGGGGTACATGCTCGCTCCCAGGCCACTAAACATTGTGCTCCCGAGCATCGGTCAGAGTCTGACCAGAAGAAGGTCCTACGTCGTGCATCGATCTTTTGGATGATGATGATGGGGACGAGAAGCGAGGACATGAAGTACGTGGGCAGGCTATCGAGGACATCAGCGGGTAGGATGAGTTTCCCTCCTTTGGAAAGAAGAAGCGCTTTCCAACCAGCAAGCTGCCTATCGATGCGATCGACCAGGGGCTGGAAAGCTGATGGAGGGAGTTTGTGGGTGGAGAGAGGTAGGCCAAGGTAGGTTTGAGGGAACGTTGCGATTGTCGTCCTGAGGGTCGCGGAAATGGCGTCAGAGGTGGCGTTGTCCGTATGGATGGGAACGAAACTTGTTTTCTGGAAATTGATGGAGAGCCCCGTGGCGGCCGCAAAATCGTCAAGGATTAATTTCAACGTTGCTGCTGCACTTTGGGTGGCACAGGCGATGATGAGGGTGTCGTCAGCATATTGTAGGACGGCCGCAGATTGGTTTCAGTTGATGGGGTGCGACAGTTCAGAGTTGGTGATCGCATGTCTGATCTGTTGTTGGAGGATATCAACGATTGCGATGAAGAGGTAGGGGGAGAGTGGGTCCCCTTGTCGAAGGCCGTTCTTGCAAGAGATCCAGGTGCCAGGGGTTCCGTTGAGGAGGATGGCGGTCCTGCCTGTTTGAAGGATCCATTCGCAGAAGCGGCTCGGGCACCTCCGGTGTTGCAGGAGGAGCGGGAGGGATTCCTAGGAAACGGAGTTAAATGCTTTACGAAAATCCAGCTTAATAACCTTGGCAGGGGCTTTCCTTTTGTGCGTGCATTTGAGCAGGTCAGCGGCGTAGACGAAGTTGTCGGCGATGTTTCTCCCGGTGATGAAACCCGATTGGTCATTGCTGACGAGGAGCGTGATAAGCGGTTTTAGGCGGTTGGTAAGAACTTTGGCGATTGCTTTGATGGTGCAGTTTTGCAGGGAGATGGGGCGGAAGGCGTCCGGTGTGCGTGCAGAGGTAGTTTTTGGGAGGAGGATGACATGTGCGCGGTTAATCCAGGAGGTGTCCGCCTTGCGGTGGTAGAAGTCGTGAAAGAGTTGGAAGATGCGGTGCTTCGTGGTGTTCCAGAAGGTGCGGAAGAACCCGGGTCCAAACCCGTCCGGACCAGGGCTAGCGTCGCGGTTCATTTGATGGAAGGCGGCGAAGATTTCTTCATGGGAGAAGGGGGCGTCGAGGTGGCTAAGCTGAGGGAGGTGGCTGGGGTAGAGATCGTTGAGGGAGAAGCGCCAGGTCGGCATAGTGGTGACTCCGATTAGATTTTTGAAGAAGACGGATAGAATGTCCATCTCCCACCGTTGGGGGAGGTGAACTCCATATTGTTACGCTCGATGATTGCTATTTTGTTGTGGCGGAGCCTATGGGATGCTGAAGCGTGGAAGAAGCGCGAGTTTTCGTCGCCGTCAATGGCGTATTTGTGAAAAGGCATTTATGAAAACAGTATGGACATTTGCCATTTGAGAAACTGTCACCCGTGGGGTTAGACTACACTAGTGGTTCTTTTCCTTGGTCTCACGCGGATTTCCCACGGTGACCGGGGAAGGGGTTTAGGCAGAATCCAGAAAATGCAAATCATGCGTGCCACCGGACGGCATATCGTACGACGGTGCCGTTATTCCTCCGTTCCACGTGTCACGTATGGCGTGGAGTATATCCATTCCGGAACGGCTCAAGAGAGATTCGTCACGTGTTATTCTACCGTCTCTGCGTCCGTACTCTCTAGAGCGAGTGAGAAAAGAAAAAAAGGACAAGATTTGTGGTGTCAATCGGGAAAAGGACGCTAGGAGGCGTGGGGAATCGGATGGAGGCGGACGCGGCCACGCTGCCGACGCGGTCACCGTCAGATGCGGTGGGGGACGCGTGTGGCGCCACGACACGCCACGCTGCCCGCGCCGCCGCCGTCCGATGCATGTGGCGTGCACGGCGGGGATTGCGCCTCATCCCCCGCAACGACCTTCCACCATTTCTCCCTCCTCCGCACCCGCCCGCAGTTTCCCGTTTCTCGCTCCTCCCCCATTCCTGCCTTCCCCGTTTCTCATCCGATCTGCATCTGCCCCGCTCTCGCTCGCACTCTCCACGTTTCCTGTTTTTTTTTTCTTTTCCCGTTCTCGTCAGTGTCAAGATTTGTTTTTTTTTTCTACTCTCTCGGAGCTGCGTCGGCGGCGGCGGCGGCGGTGGTTGAGTGTGGTGGTGGGATTCGGGGCGGAGATCTAGCTAGCTAGCTAGCTAGCTTGATCTGCTGTTGGTGCCTGCGGGGGTGCGCCGAGATGGCGGCGCAGGAGCAGGAGCAGCAGGCCAAGACGAGCACCACCAGCTCGCTGCCCTCCAGCAGCGACCGCTCCTCCAGCTCCAACAACCTCAAGGAAGGAGGTACCGTCCGCTCCACTCCACCTCCATTTCCTGAGCGCTCGCTTGCCAAATCCGGCGGCTCGATTCGAGATGCTGACGCTTTTTGCGTGCGTGTACGTTACGGCAGGGGCGGAGAGCGACGAGGAGATACGGCGGGTGCCGGAGATGGGCGGCGGCTCGGCGTCGTCCGGCGCGGGCGCCGACGGCGGGGACAGCAAGCAGCTGGCGCTGGCGGCGGGCGGGGACGGCGGGCAGGCCCCGGCGGGGGGCAAGAAGCGCGGCCGCGCGGCCGGGGACAAGGAGCAGAACCGGCTCAAGCGGCTGCTGCGGAACCGCGTGTCGGCGCAGCAGGCCCGCGAGCGGAAGAAGGCATACATGACGGAGCTGGAGGTGAAGGCCAAGGACCTGGAGCTACGCAATGCCGAGCTCGAGCAGAAGGTCTCCACGCTACAGAACGAGAACAACACGCTTCGGCAGGTAATCAGTAAATCCTTTTCGCCCAATTCTCTCTTTCAACAGCTCCTTTCGCTCCCATGTCGGCCGTGGCGATAACAACGGAACTTGCGCTGTGCAGATACTGAAGAACACGACGGCGCACGCCGTGAAGAAGCCCAGCGGCGGCGGCGGCGGGAAGGGCGGAGGAGGAGACGCCGGCAGGAAGCACCACTTCAGTAAGAGCTAAAAGAGGAGCTGCCTGGCGGCCGACGTCGCCTGATCTGACCATTACTGTTAGGACACTACTCGCCGCTGTTGTTGCCTGCCGCTGTAGTTTGACGCTTGTCTTGTTCCTTTCCCCTGTTACGGTTTGCTGCTCACTGTCCGTCGTCCACCTGTCCATTGTAGCTTGTTCAATCTTAGGGGAAGTTGATGATTGATGATCTATGAACATTGGTGTGTAGTATTGCTTACGTCGTCGTGTTCTTCTTCACCACTGCGATTGCGTCGTTCCAACCTTAGATAAGTTCGAAACTCCGAGGAAAACGAGCTTCAGAGGACGATATCATCATTCCTGAAACAGTCCAGTTACTATGGCCTAGCAAGAGCAAAACAAATAGAGTAACAGTTCAGTTATTTGCCTGGAGTTTTGGGAGATGGGTGTTTCGGAGATATCCCACGCGCGCCCTGAGCAAAATCGCCACGTTATAAACTGAACTGGCGCCAGAAGTTGTGTTATTTGCACTGTCACAAGGCTGTGTTAATAGTTGTACAACTGTGGACGCATGCGCGTGACAAGGTCCACTACTGTCAGCTGAAAGCAACGCCGTCTCACACAGGCCAACAGGCTTCTTTACTTCTCTAGTTAGTTGTAGTTATCGTCAGTTCTGATTTGTATTTTGGCCAACACAAGATGGATAAGGAGAATACTTGTTCCTGAATGCCACTTCCCTGAAAACACCAATACAGTAACAAAGAAGAAGAACAAAGTTTTGGGCAAACAAATTATATGGAGAAAATTAGCTTGCGATTCTGTAGAGGAACAAAGAAAGAAGAAAAATAATATCCAGAAGGACATTGGCTGTTCATTCCTGGCATTCCTGCACCCTATGCAGACCCAGAATATCAATAACAACAGTCCGGATGGGACCATGACATGTCGGCTCATCTGTCCTCTTTAACATAGTTTTACACCGAACCACTTCATTTATTTATCCAGGTATCACATAGTCCCAACAAACAACTTTTCCGGCCTACCGTAAACAACAAACTGAGAGCAAGCAAACTTTCTTTTAACATTAATACTACCACTTGAACCGACTTTTAAGCGCCTTAGAACATGTAAATGTATCGCTACTGTTAGTAGCCCTAACACTACGGTAGATCCGCGAGTGCTTCACATCTCAACTACAGGTAACATTTCGGCGGCAGTCAGGCTCGCTCAAGAAGCCTCAAAAGGGTGGGAGGAGAGCCGCTGGAGCGTTTGCTCGTTTCGCTACGTGTGCGTCGCCCTCGTCGTGTACTCCGCCACGAGTTTTGAGAACAGAGAGGACTTGTCCTCCAGCAACTTGGCTGGCGTGTCACGCTCCACAGCCACACCTGTAAAGATATCGGCAAGGTGTTTAGTCAGACCAACAGGTAGGCCAAGCGTATGGGATATTGGGATTAGATGAATTAGCAAGGCAGGACAGTGATTTGTTTTAAAGAGCTGATGGCTGACCGTTGTCAAGAAGCAAGACCATGTCGCTGTCAAGGACCGAGGTGATTCGATGAGCGATCGTGATGACCGTCGCCTCTGAAAAATTCTCACGGAGTGTTTTCTGGATCAAGTTGTCCGTCGCGGTATCCACCGAAGCGGTGGCCTCGTCCAGAACCAGTATCTTAGTCCTCTTCAGAATCACCCTACCTAGGCAGGCAAGCTGCCGCTGACCCACGCTCCAGTTCTCTCCATTCTCTATCACTGCAAGGCCATTTCGCAGATATTTTCAGTTTTCGAAAAAAAAGCACGCAGTACCATTTAGCATGCGTTTGTAGTTTTCAGATTTCGAAAGTAAGAAACTAGTAATGCGAAAAAGTACGCGAATTCAGTAGCAGACTTCCAGCTGCATGAATCAAAATACATATATCACTAAAGCAGACCTGGCGAGTCAAGTTTCAGCTCCTTTCTCCTGACCTCATCTCCTAGCTGACAGTTATCCAAGGCCTGAAATGGAGCAAAAGATTCGGACCACAATTTTACTTTTAACGTTTTCAACTGTTGTGAAGAGAATCTGAGGACAGACAAGATAAGAGCCATGTGAAGATCAAACTACCTCCCAAATTTGATTGTCATTGTACTCTCCTAGAGGGTCAAGGTTGCTCCTTACAGTTCCCTCGAACATCGTTGGGTCTTGTGGAATGATGCTCAGTCTAGATCTCAGATCATGTAATCCAATGGTGCAAATGTCTACACCGTCTACCAGTATCTGTCCGACAGTAGGATCCACGATACGGAAAAGGGCCTGTATAAGAGTTGATTTACCACTGCCTGTTCTTCCAACAATACCAGTCTTCATGGCTCCAGGAAAAGTTACTGTAAGGCCCTTCAGAACAAAAGGTAGTTGTGGAGCATATCTCACCTGCATCAAACTGATCTGTTAGATATATTACAGATCTATGCTATCTGGAATAATTGTTATTCTCGTTTGGAAAATAAATCAAGCTACAATTCACACATCTGAACGGATTTCTTATCGATAGCCCACACACAATGGCAAAGATATGAAATTTCTGCATAACAACATGGTAATGGCAACGAAGAAAATAGATGTAAGTAAAAAGAGGAAGAAGGACAGAGGGCATTTACATGGAGGTTATGCAGCTGAATTTCTCCTTCCTGCGGCCAGTTATGAGGCAACTTATCGCCTGGCACTGAAAGAGGGGGCTCTTCGGGAATGCTTATATATTGTAGAATTCTTTCTACTGATATGATCGAGTTCTCTAACTTACACATGGACCAGACTACCAATGCTTGCAGCGTGTTCAAATTAAGCCCATATGTGACAGCGAGACCAGCAATTGCTGAAAGCGAAGATGTAATTTGATTACACGCCTATATCAACTCACAACATTTCTAATAGTACCAGCTATTTAGCATAAATACTGTTCTGAAGAAGTAACAACATACCTGGTTCAATGAAGCCAGTCGGTAAACTGATCAGAAATATCAAAGAGAACGCAAATGTAACACATGATAGCATATCCAAGCGAAAGCAAAGCCACTCCCTCGCTGCAACGTTATAGAATTTTGGTCGAGAGAAGGCATCCATTAGATGGCTATTAGTTGATACAAACTGATTTTCCTTGCCAAAACTTCTGATGGTTGCTGATCCAGTAATGGATTCTGCAAAATGTTGTATTATAGGCGCTTTGCAAACCCCTACCAGCCTCTGCAACTCTCTGGCTGTATCAATGTAGTAGCGCTGGAAAATGATAAATATAATGACGTCCTTATTTTATGGTTAAAACAGAACGGAGAATAAATAGGTTAAATAAAATACCTGATACCAGAAGCAGGCAACAGTTAGAGGAATAAAAACAACAAACACCTGCCAACTGCCATGCAACCTGAGACATCACAGCAATAATTCCAACTAGTTGTATGATGGAAAATGCGACAGAACCCATCTGTTCAGCAATGCCTGTGTCCACTTCACTTTGATCAGTTGAAGCCTAAACAATATAATTCTTGTGTGAGCATGAAGTCAATAAACTAAACTTCCTAAGAAATTTGATGAAGTACTGACTTACTCTACTCAAGATGCGCCCACTCGGAGTGGAATCGAAGAAAGACATAGGAGCTCTGAATATGGACATATGCATCTTATCAAACAACAGAGTTGCTGTCTTGTATGCAGCTGTCACAAGAAACAGTGCTCTTACGAGAATGCACAGCGAGCTTGCACCAGCCAATGCAACAAAGACGTAGATCAGTGTCGACATCCTCACTGGAGGCTCGACGTCTTTTGACACAGGAGAGGCCCAAGCCATCCAGTAATCGCTAGCAATCTGAAGTACTTGAAAAATTATCTGAGCTACCAATATGAATGGTACAAGAGCTCCCCCATAAGCCAATGTAAGGTACTTCCGGTAGACCCAGAACCCCACCCTGCCTTTTTCCCTCTCCTCTTCCTGCACCAGCTGCCCGCTTTGAACCTTTCCAATGTCTTCTTTGCCATTTTGTTGCTCTTTCTCCTCAGCTGATGACAATGACCTGGAAAGGCTTGCTGCGCCACTGCTTCCATTAGCAACATCAATGACGTCCAATGCTGCCAGAGCATATTGGTGAGCACCAACCAGTTCCATTAGCTCTTCCCCTGAGCCAAGTATATCATTGTATTTGCCTGCTTGTACTATTCTCCCACCTTTCATTACCTACATTACAATAACATTATAAGGAAAACCAAACAATTTATGACAATTAATTTGCATGAAACTTTTGCCAATGAAATCCTCACCAGAATAAGATCAGCTGCAGGTAGGAATTCAATCTGGTGAGTAACATAAACCACTGTTTTTGAACCCAAAGCTCCAAGCAAGCATTCCTGCAAATGGTAGAAACCTTAAGCAGTGTTCTCAAACATTGAACAAAAAAGTTTATATTATACCTTGAAGAGGTGGGATCCTGTATGAGCATCAACTGCGCTAAACGGATCATCAAATAAATAGCTGTCAGCATCCTGATACAAAGCTCGGGCTATCTGAATCCTTTGCTTCTGCCCGCCACTAAGATTGATGCCTCGCTCTCCGATGACCGTCTCGTCACCGAATGGTAATATCTCCAAGTCTTTCTTCAGAGAACACGACTCAAGGACCCTGCCATACTTCTCACCGTCCATCTCCTTGCCAAAGAGTATGTTGTCCTGAATTTTTCCGCTCTGTATCCATGCCGACTGGCTGACATATGCCATTGTTCCGCAAGTTTTGACTTCTCCTGATAGCTTTGGCATCTCGCCAAGAATGCAAGAGAGCAAGCTTGATTTTCCAGAGCCAACTGTCCCACAGACTGCAACACGCATGCCTTGCCGAGCTTGAAAGTTCAGATCCTTCAGTGTTGGCACTTCAGCCGAGGCGTCCCAGGAGAAGCACCCATTGCTGACTTCAATTGCAACATCCGAGTTACCACTTGGTGACCTCTGCACAGCATCCCTCGGCAACTCCTCGAGACATAGGAAAGATGCTATCCTGTCAAGAGATACCTTAGTCTGAATCATCAACAAGATCATGTCAGGAAGGACGTATATTGGTTCTTGAAGTACCCGGAACGTGGCCAATGCAGATAGCACTTTCCCTGACTCCAGCGGTATCCCTAGGAGCATGCAGGTTCCGAAGGTTACCACCGCGACAAAGGTAGGGGCACCCCAGAGCACGAACGTGGCCACGGTCGACGTGTAAAGATACTTCTTGAGCCAGCTTTCCTCTGTCTTCCTCAGGTCAATGATCTTGGACAAGAATTTCATCTCCCACCCCTGGAGTTTTAGAATCCTCATGTTACGCAGGATCTCCGATGTCGCCTTCATCCTGCCATCCTTGCAATCCATCAGCTTCTGCTGGAACTTCTCCTGTATTCGCATCGGAGGAATATTTGCAAGCATGATGAGAACGGTGGCACCAAGCGCAGCAAGCGAGGCAACCCCAAGGGTAGAGTACAAGATGAACAATGCCATGCCTACTTGGAGCGGTACCACCCAGATGTCCTGCATATACCATGAGCAGAGCCCGACACGGTCTGCATCCACACTGATGATGTTGATCATCTCACCGCTGCTGCGGCTCTGTCTCGAGGTGCTGGACAGGGAGAGCCCTTTCTGGTACACAACAGACACAAGAACGGACCGCATATTCATCCCGGCTTGCTGTATCCGGAAGAACCAGTGTCTCTGTGAAAAGGACTCAAACACCTTGGCCGCGATGAAGGTGACAACTAAGAGCTTCCCCTTGCTCGCGTACCTCTCATCGCCGTTGAGGTACCGTACCAGGGATTCGATGAGGTATGGGCCAACGTAGGAGGCCAATGTGTATATCAGAGCGTAGAGCGCAGTCACCACGACGTGCCACCACACGGTGCGCACCAGAGCCCTGGTGAGCTTGAACGCGGTGACCTTCTGGCCTACAGAGCCGTCCGCGCTCCCGGTGAGCGCCTCGAGGTTCGCCTTGAACGACGGGAGCAGGCCGGCCACGGTGTCGCCACGGTCAAGGTCCGGGACGTCGTCGAGGTCGAGCGTCTTCCTGTGGCCGAAGGCGAACAGGGGTCCCATCCAGGAGAAGGTGAGGACGCTGAGGAAGCCGGCGCGTGTGAATATGGAAGCGTCGACGGTGTCTTCGCTGCGGTTCTCGGAAGCGCCATTGAGCAGAGGCTCCTCGGAAGCAGAACCGCCCGCGGCGCCCCTCGTCTCGGCCGAAAACCACCCGGCGACGAGCAGCACCGCGCCCGCAAGCACCGAGACGGCGTCGCGCGCCCAGGAGCACGCGGGCACGGGGAGCTTGTACTGGAGGATCGTGACGGCGTGGACGGCGAGCGCGAGCACAGAGAGCAGCAAGAAGAGCGCCCACCAGAGCCTGAGCGGCGCGGGGAACCGCTCCTCTCCGCGGCTGCGGTACTCGAGCTGCAGGTACGCCGCGAGAAGCAGCCACGCCACCGCGCCGGACACGGCGTCCGCTTGGCCAGCCACTGCGTCGGGCGTCCCCCATCCACTGCCTCCGGTGTTGTCCAGGTACCAGGAGACCAGGGAGTACGCGGAGAGGAAGATCTCTGACACCGCCAGAGCCCACGTGACGCGCACGGCGAGGAGGCCCCACCGGAACCCGGCGCCTCTCGGCGCCAACGCCGGGGCCGGTTCCTTGCCGCGGTGGCTACCGGCGGCGAAGACGAGCCGGCCGGCGACGGCGAGGGCGAGCAGGAGGTGGGCCGCGGCGCCGACGCTGTAGAGGAGAACCGGCCGCAGGAATAGGGGTAGAGGCTGCTGGTCGACGTGAGCCGCCGCCATCGCTGGCGCCAAAGGCCACGACGTGGACGCGGCCGCGGGGGCCCTGGGACGACTGCTGAGTGAGTGCAAGAGGTGGAGGACAGTGAGCGTGGGGTTATATCGGCGGCCATCTGTCGCAGGGGAGAAAGGTCGTGATGGCGACGGCGACGGCGGCTGCGGCTCCCTCGGCTGAGGAACCTTCTCTCGCCGCCTCGGCAAATCCAATCCATTCCGATGGGGAGGAGGGGAATCGGAGCGGGGATTAACTGTCACGAAGCCATCTACTCCACGAGACTACATTCAGTTATCGGACGACGGCCCGCGCTTCACTTCAACGGCTGTGATGGGATTTACTCGTAAAACCCCTATGTGATCACATAAAGGAGATTTATCTCGATATTACTGATATTACCGTAGCAAGCCATAGCCATAGTTAAAATATCACAAGTTCAATCATCCCGAATAGAGGCGATTAGGGTTTCCAGGGGATTTTGGCGGCGCCCGTCAATCATCTGGCGGGGCGCAAGGATTTCCAAGCAATTGTGAAGATGGATCCTGCTGCCTCTCGGGGTAAGCAGAAGGTGGGTGTTGAGGACTCCCCGCGGACGGCACGTCGTCAGATGGAGGAAGCTTTGGGGCGCTTGGATCTTACTGAAGAAGAAGCGACTCCTTTGGTGATTGACGATGCGGTGGATGGAGAAAAGCCGAAGTGGATGCTTGCAGGGAAGATTCTTCATCGTACAACTTTTCATATCCAAACCATTGCAAGCGCTCTCCGGCCAGCCTGGGGTAATCCGCGTGGGCTTGAATTCCGCTCGGTGGGAGAGAACATGTTTGTAGCGGAGTTTGGAGTCCAGCGTGATAGGGATCGTGTGAAGGAGGGATCGCTGTGGCATGTTAGCAAGAATGCGGTGATCCTCGAGGAATTCGTGGAGTGGATGCAACCATCTGAACTGAAGTTTGATAGGTTGCAAATTTGGGTTAGGGTGCTGAATTTACCCTTCAACCCGAGGAATCCCAAGTGGGGTAAAGCTATTGCAAAGGAAATTGACAAGCAAGCTGATCAGGCGGTTTTTGACCCAATGGGAGGTTTCTTGAGGGCTAGGGTTACCATTGACGTAACCAAGCCGCTGAGGAGAGGAATTGTAATTGATTCAGCTGCAAGGAAGAGCCGGGACTGGTACGAGTTACAGTATGAGAGCATTCCACATTTTTGCTTCTCGTGCGGTAGACTTGGGCACTCTGAATTGTTCTGTCCCTCACCGGTAGAACGTGATGAGGATGGGATGCTGCCGTTCAAAGCTAGCCTTCGGGCTCCGGATGAACGGAAGAAAGGTAGTTCGGCTGATGCTCAATCTAAAGAATCTCAACAGTCACAGTCATCAAAGAGGGAGGCTAGCTCGTCAAACAAAAAGGATATTAATCCTGAGGTTACCTCACCTATGAAGAAGGCATACTCACAGAAGAGGAAGCATGGGCCACAGAAGCCTGTTTATCGCCAAGTTGAGTTGCTACTCACTGATGGTTCGGGTGCAGATGGTTTAGAGGCTAATAAAGAGCAACAATCAGTGGAGAGTGGACAAGATGAGTCGCTTGGGGCTTCGAGAAACCCTAAGAAGAAGAGACCTACCCCAACAAACTCGGAAGAAATGGCAGCGGCTGCTGGACAGCGCTGCCCAGGACAATGAGTTCGATGGGATGGAACTGCCAGGGGCTTGGGAACCCCGAGGCAGTCCGTGAGCTTCGCTCAGTGACGAAGCAGGAAGGGCCCGATATCCTCTTTGTCATGGAAAAAAAGATAAAGGGGAAGAGAGTGGAGGACTTGCGGAATACTTTGGGTTTTGCTGGTTGCTTCGCGGTTGATAGTGATGGGTTAAGTGGGGGCATAGGACTTTTTTGGTCCAAGAATGTCTCTGTCAATATCCGAAATTTCAGTGCCGGCCACATCGATGCTGTGGTGCGGCAAGAACTTCCCTCTGTTAAAGAGTGGCGTTTCACAGGGTTCTATGGTGCACCGAGAGTGGAGAACAGGGTACACAGTTGGAGAGCAATGCGTAACCTGTATTCAATTCAGCACTCAGCCTGGCTCTGTATGGGTGATTTCAACGAAACGATGCATAGTACAAAACACTTTAGTGCAGCTGCAAGGGCGGAGTGGCAGATGCGTGCCTTTAGGGAGACTGTAGAAGATTGCTTTCTGCAGGATCTAGGGTACATTGGAGTTCCGTATACCTGGGATAATAAAAGACAAGGACGGGCAAATGTTAAGGCTAGACTTGACAGGGCCCTTGGTAATCCAGCTTTCCTTGCAAGTTTTGAGAACTGTAGGGTGCGGCATATTAGTGCTCTGGAGTCAGACCATTGCTTTGTGATGGTGGACCTTCGAGATCATGTTCAGAGGAGAAGTGGTCATCGACCATTCAAATATGAGAATGTGTGGCAGCGACATGTGGATTATGATGAACGTGTTGCCAAAGTTTGGCGGGAGCAACAAGGTGGCCAGGATCTCCAAGCCTTAATTCATAGACTTAATGCTATTAAAACGGATTTGGAGCCTTGGGGTGCTCGTGAATTTGGGGGTCTTACAAAGACAGTACGTCATCTCCAGCAAAAACTTGATAAACTGAGACGTATGTCGGTTGGAAGAGGTCCGAATGCAGAAGAAAGAAGTGTGGCCAAGAAGCTGAGAGAAGCTCTAAAACTCGAAGAAGTATGGATGAGACAGAGATCAAGAGTACAATGGCTCCGTGAGGGCGATCGGAATACTGCCTATTTCCATGCACATATGGTCCAGCGTGTGACGCCCCGAGATCGGGCACTATGCAGATTTCAGCATTCCCGCCAAAAATCCACATAATAACCGATTCCAGGTTGCCACTTGTGATAACATTACAACAGTTCACGAATAATCCACATCAACAACAGAAAAGATATATACAAGATGACTCAAATGAGTCAAGGATACAACTGATATAATACAAAGATCCAAATAACAGCGGAAGAAACAACATAGCGTCCGACTACGAACAAGATACAAATTGGACTAAGAGTCCCGAAGATAACCGAGAGCGTCCAATCCCTGCCCAGGACAAGCCGGAGGGATTCTCAAGCTAACGTCGTCAGACTTCAAACCTGTTGACTGCAATATTGAATATGCAGCCACGAAAGAGATTCGTGGGTCAGTACGGTTAAGTACTGGCAAGTGGATAAACCATACTCACAAGATACCGGCGTAGCCAGTCATCACAAGATACAAATATTTCGGGGTCAACGGAAAGGAAGGGATTATTGCAAATAAGCGGCAGCGGGCTGCACTAACCAACTACGGAGACTCACTACAACATCCGGCTAAAAGAGGGGGATAAGATAGCGTATCGTAACCAACTATAACTACTCACCAAACAAACCCATCCAATGTTACCCCCTACTAAGGAAGCAACCCAAGGATAACTCACACTGTTGGATTAAGGATGGATCAAGTTATTGTGTCAATAAGACTATTACTAGTCAAGTATCATTAGTTAGGTGTAAGTTGTTCTGAGTACTTGTTAGCCAGTACTTTCACCAAGTCAACCATAACCGCGGAAAACACGGCTTCTCGAGAAGATTTAACCCTGCAGGGGTGCACCAATTTGGCCGTACACGTAAGAATAACCCGCCAGACGGGGGATCAACCCACCAAGCGAGGTACTCAACACAACCCAACTCTGCTTCGCATCAAGCCCAAAGCACCACGTGCTGTGCGTGCGTGGCTAATCGAGCCCCACGAAGAAAAGGGGACCCTCATAGCACTGGAAGACCACGCCGCCCTAAATGCCGACTACAAAAGTTCCACCCTGGCGCCAAGGGTTCGTACCTGCATATGCGTGCATCAAATGGAAAGCCCGAACTAAGTGTGGCGATTTGGACGAGATGCGAATCGAATCAAGTTGAGGGGGGCGCCCATACTCGCTTCCCACATGCGGTTAGTGCGCTCATCATGGATCAGTAGACAAGACCCTTTTCCTAATTAGGGTCGACACTAGCAGGCTTCAAAACCACGCCGGGCCTCCTGCCGGTGCCTTATCATCAAATTATTATTACCCAAAACATTAACATGTTGTTGATTGAAATGAAACCCAACTATCGAACTAAAAAGGTGATTAGACGGACAACAGGACTTGAGCGCAAACAACACTAAGCATGCAACTACGACACGAGGGCCAACAGAGTAAACAAACAACAGTTAATAGGAAGTGGAAGGAAGGCTATATCATGGCTGCAAGGTAAACATATGATAGGATCGAGACACAAGCATCGAATCAACAGGCTAGAATAAGAACAACGGAAAGAATCAGTAACAAGTGATGAAAGGCAGCCATTTGGCAGCAAGTGAGTATACTTGCCTGGAATCCAGCAAGTAGAGGTACATCCACAGAACTTGTCGTTGCTCACATCATCTCAACGTCCTATCCGGGATGAAGCAACGAACCTCGAACAAACACCGGATGCAACAATTACTACTACGGCAAAAGATCCATCATGATCAAGATATGGATGCATGACAATTTAATGGATGCATAGAAATAAACTAGTTGACATGATAAACAGGTTTAAATGGACCCATATGCAATTTGAGTTGCATATGGAAGGCCCATGAATTATGGTTGAAACAATTGTTTTACAACTAGCCAACAGGTGAAAGTGGATTAGCATGATGCATGGATGAGGAAAACAACAAAATAACAACAATAGAACCAATTGGAAATAAGGTTTACCCATTTTTGAAATTCACTTATTAAGTTTTGTAATTTTTGGTTACTTAAAGGTGTCACACAAGCATTTGTTGTTTTCATCAAGTTTAATTGTTCAAAACAGATAACAAAGTTCATATTTGATTAGAACACAAAATTTTAGGTGGATTATATGTTTCAATTATTGAAAAAGGAATTACAATGATTTAATTATGAATTAAACAAGATTAAACAAGTTTTAATTGAATTTAATTCAAGTTTGAATATTATTTGAATTTTATTTGTTCAAAACATAAATTCAAATTCAAATTTGAAAAAGTTATGTTTTTCTGGTTTGAAAACATATTTTATTTGTTGGAAAACAATTTCAAATGATTTAGTTAAGCATATTACCAATTTCAAATGCATTAATTAATAGATGAAACAATTATTCAATTGAAATGTTGCAAACCAGAAAACAAAGTTGATATTCAAGTGTGGCATTTGATTTTGGATGGAATTCATGTTTTGAGTATTTAATTTGGAGCAACCATTTGGAAGTTATTAATTATGCCATTTAATTTGTCATTTTTAAGAATTATCAAATAACATTAATTTTAATTGCCCAAAATGCAAAACAAAGTGGATAAACAGAAAGTACATTGAATTTGGACTGAAAAACATATTTTATTTGGGTCAATTGAATTAAGTATGAATTACTTATGGAATTAATCAAAATTAAGAGGATTTGTTTGAATTTGAAATTTGGAGGTATTTGAAATAATCAAAACAGAAAACAAAAAGCATATTTGAAAAGTTCATGAAATTTTGATGGGGATACATATTTGGTTTGTGCAAATTGGAGCTACCAATTAAAAGTTATGATTTATAGAAGGTACACTCATTTTCTGGAATTTTTGGAAAATAGAAAAAGGGCCTGGAACTTGTGTCACGCAGGGCACCCCTACCCAGTGCCTATGACCAGTGGGGTCGTGCACAGTTGGCACCCACGTGTGCGTGTGTGTGTGCTGTGAGGTGAATGACCAGTGGGCCAGGGCGAGCGCGTGTAGAAGAGCAAAAAATTGGGGGCTTTTTGCCTCACCCGGATTCGAACCCACGACTGCAGTGGTGCGCGCAAGGGACTGCACCACTGGGCTGTTTCTGTTTTTGTGTTGGTACAGGTTACTGCCTGAAGAAAAGGCAACGCGCGCGGATGTTAACTGAAAGTGTTCGGCACCGATCTCTGAACTGACGAAGCGCGGAAGCAAACGATGATCGCCGGCCGGCGCTGCTGCTGCTGTGCACTGGTGTGTGCGTGGGTGGTGTGCAGGTGCGTGCGGGCCTCGTGAAGATGTGCCAAGGAACAGAGGGGAAGAGATGGGCGCTCACCACTGATGGATGTCGAGGAAGGCGGACGACGGACAGTAGCGACGAGGTTCTTCTCCAGCGACGGCGTGGCCACCACGGGGACTCCCAGCAGCCAGCGAGGAAACGGGGAGGTAGCTGGAGGCACCGCGAATCCATTCCCGGGGACAGAAGATCCTCGAGGTGACCGTGGTAGTCGGGGCTATGGGGAGGCTGTGTGGTGGTGCACTGGTTCAGAGACAGAAGGGAAAATCGGGGGGGGGGGGGGGGGGGGGGGGGGAAGAGAGGAGCGATGGCGGCTCTAGGGCTAGAGGGGAGGGGTCTAGGGCGAGGGCTAGCAGAGGGGAAGGCTAGTTTTTATGGTGGGGAGTGAGCTCGTACGGCAAGCATCGTAGGAGGGGGAGAGGATGATCATACGGTGCAGAGGGAGTCGTACAGAAGATGACGTCGAGGTGGAAGAAGGGTGCTGAAAGGGTAACGGGCCAGGGGAGAAGGTGGGCTGGGTGGAAAAAATAGATGGGCTGGCTGCCTCCCTCCATTTTTGCTTTTGATTTTCCTTTTCTCTTCTCTTTTTTTTGTAAAGGTTGAAAGAGGAATAGGAATAGAATTTGGGAGGGGTTTAGGGTTTTCTTTTATGAAATTTGTATTAAGTTTCAAAATAGAAATTTAAAGCAAATGTTTACATTATTTCACAAGTTTGAAATTTTAATTGATTTAAAGTTGTTAGTTGAATTTTTTTCAAATAGGGTTTGAGGGTGTTTATTTGATAAAATATTTTTATTAATTTTCAAAACAGGAAATAAAAGCAAATGTTAGCATTGATTCAAGACTTTGAATTATTAATTGGATTTTTAAATTGTGATTTGAATTTCCATTAATAATCATAAGGGGTTGATTTTTCAAACAATTTTTGTTCAATGAACTCAACAATTATGAAAACATTTATTGAATTTTAATTGTTTGCAAAATTTTAGTGTTTGAACCACAATTGGATCATGCCCATTATGATTGAGTGGATTTGAATTTGAATTTGCCATTTAGGGTGTTGATTAAAGGGGTTTTGATTTATCAAGCAATTTAAACAAATCAACTTTAAAACTATTGGAAACAATTGGAGTTGTTTGGTTGCAATTTCTAAATTGGAAAATTTTGGAAAATGTTTGAAGGTTTAATGTGGTTTTGAATTTTGAGTTGTTTTGAAAACAGAATGCAATGCTTATGTGATGCATGTGATGCAAGCAAAAGAAAACAAACAACTTCCTATTTAGGGTAACACCCCAGGTGTTACAGACGATAGCCTCATTTTTATGAGTGCAAATGTTATGAGTGCGGAGCGTTTAAATAACATACTGCAGATTTATGGTGATTGTTCTGGACAGAGAGTAAACAAGCACAAGAGTTCAGTTTATTTCTCCCCGAATACTCCCCATATGTTAAGGCAACAACTTCAGAACACGTTGGGTATTGATTCAGAAGCCTTCAGTGAACGGTACCTAGGCCTTCCCACGGCGATTGGTAGGATCACAAGTGGGACCTTCGATTATATTGATGAGAGATTAAGAGGTAAATTCCATGGATGGTCTGAGAAGAACTTGGCCTGTGCTGCTAGGGAAACATTGATTAAATCCGTGATTCAAGCAATCCCTACTTATAGCATGAGCTGTTTCTTGTTGACAAAGAAATTGTGCAAGAAATTCTAGTATTGGTGGAGTAGTTCCATAGATAAAAGGTCTTTGCACTGGATGTCTTGGAAGGCGCTTTCTGACCCGAAAATTCATGGTGGAATGGGTTTTCGCGAGCTTCACTTGTTCAACATTGCTTTGTTAGGCAAGCATGGCTGGAGAATAATGATGCATCCTGAGAGTTTATGTGCGCGGGTCCTCAAAGGGAGATATTTCCCCGACACAGTTTTTTGCAGGCTGCAGTTCCGAATGGCGCTTCGGCCACGTGGAGGGCCGTAGCTGTAGGCAGACAGGCGCTGAATACAGGTCTGATAAAAAGAGTTGGCAATGGTTTAACTATCAATGCTTGGGAAGATAAATGGATTCCTAATACTGCCCGGATGTCACCACTCTTCCGTCCCGGAAACGCTACAGTGGAAAAGGTAGCAGAACTCATTGATACAGATATATGGAGATGGAAGGAGATGATGGTCCGAGACCAATTCTCAGCACCGGATGCTGCGGCTATCCTGAACATTCCACTTAGGAATGGGGACAACGAGGATCTGGTGGCGTGGGCGTTTGAAAAAACGGGTACCTATTCTGTTAAATCTTCGTACCGTGCTCTAATGATTCAAAAAGAGCGATCAGCTCGAGAAGAAGGGGCGGTGACGGAACCCTCAGAGACAAAAGAACAGATGTGGAATACCCTTTGGAGGTTCAAAGTGATGCCGAAAGTGCGTGTCTTCTGGTGGCGGGTAATCCACGGTATCCTGCCCGATGAAAAGACACTTAAGCATCGCCATATCAAAGAACTTTCTAGATGTAATGTGTGTTTGGCAAAGGAGGAGGATTTGAAGCATGCTCTTGTTGAGTGTACTCATGCCAAACAATTCTGGACCGAGGCGCAGACCTGGCTGGGCATTAGTCTTCCTCGGTTGCACCCTAGCACTTGGGCTCGGGACATTTTATGTGAAGAGATATTTAGCGCTGGTGACAGAGCTAAGATCATCACAGTGATGTGGGCCATCTGGCACTCACGCAACAGATGGACTCATGATGAAGCAGGGATGGACCCAATCAAATCTATGAAATTGACTCGTGAAGCCCTGCAACTGCTAGAGATTCCTGGAAAACAGGCGATGGTTCTTCCTGGGCATGGTTGGAGGCCACCAGGGAAGGATGGATGAAAGTAAATACGGATGGAGCAATTGATTTCAACGGAGGGAAGGCATGAGCGGGCGGTGTTGCTCGATCGACAACTGGTTTTGTGGCTTCATGGAGTAAACCATTGCCTGGCATCACTGATCCGTTGGTCGCTGAAGCAATGTCAGTACGAGAAGGAGTGTTATTTGCAAAATTAAGAGGTTTCTCGCACGTGACAGTGGAGACTGATTGTCTGGAGTTTGTTCAGCTCTGGGAAACTCGCCACAATCCGAGATCGGTAGTGGCACTCGTGATTTTAGATATTGGAGATCTAGCTTTCAATTTTCATTCTTTTCATATTCAACATGTAATTAGATCAGGCAACAATGCTGCCCATCTCTGTGCTAAACATGCAAGCACCTTGATGGTTACAGATTGTTGGCTTGACGTGTATCCAAGCTTTCTGGCTTCTACGCTTATGGCTGATAGAGCCTTGAGCTTTTCAGTTGAATAAAGATCTCTAATTCCCCGCCAAAAAAAAATCTAGAAAATAATTTTCACAACCCTATCCTTACAAGAATGTATCTCTCTCTCTCTCTATGTGCGGATGATGATTACGGTGTATTGGATCTTGAAGATGGTCTTGAGATGTCTGTGCGATAGGGTTCGTTGTGGTGTTGCGACAGGGTTCAAGAGGCGGTTGTGGCTAAGGCTCTCCCCTCCTATTTCTACACGAGGTTGGTTCGGTCTTTTCCTCTCGTTCTGCATCATACAGGGGGTTTGCCCCTTCACGAATGTTGCTTGGTTTAGGATCCAAAAAAGAAAACGTCGTTGCAGTTGCGAGAATTTAGTTTATGAAAACTTGGTTAACCATGTAGACCTTGAAACTCAAGACCATCCAAATCAAATCCATGCACCATTGAGAATTGGCTCAAGAAAGGAGCAAAACTATGAATCACAAAGCAACGCAACTTACCCCTTCCCTTGGGTAAATATTATCACTCGAATATATTGTGTGATGTGGTTGATATGGATGCAAGCCATGTTCTTCTTGGAAACCACACACAAAGGAAGGAAGAATCATTACTCTCTTTCACTTGGAACAAGCTAAAGATAATTAGACTTCCGGCTTCTAGCATTGCTTTCATTCTCATACCACTCCTCGTTAAAGTTTCAGGTAATTTTTCCCGGCGTCATTTCTAGGGACTCCGATTGAGATGTTTTTTGCCATATTAAACATCTTCTTTAAAAAAGATTTGGCCGTTCTTGCGTCTCTGGGCGTTTTTAGGGCACGAGCAGTGGAGGCGTCGCGAACGGTGGTCTCAGCCCCTCCACATAGGCTTGTAAAACTGAAACTATTATATTGTCTAATTTTGATCCAACGCAAGCAGCAGCACATGTGACCCCACTCTCTCAGTTTCCCCAGCTTTTTTGTTTTCTCACGTAGAGAAGGCCGGCTCTCCTATCCCTCTCTTTCTTGCTTTCTCTTTCTTTTTGGCTTGAGGAGGCTGCCTCTTCTGCAGGAGTCACCTGCCATCTGCAAGCAGTAGAAGTACATCCAAGGTGGCATCCGAACCTAGGTGGCACCTGCGGGGCAGTAGTATGAGGCATACCGTTGGGCATGCCCTTATAAGCCTAGGTTAATGGCGTTTTCTGGCATTCCTAGATCGCCTGACAGTGTCAGTCATAAAGCCATACTAAATATTTGGAAAGTGGTCACTGGCATGCCGCCACGTAGTAACCAGAGACACGCGTGACCCAGCCAGCACGACACGACGGATTACGAATGTCCGATACACTATGCCTACCCTTTGAAAAAAGGACACTACCATAGACAACAGTACCACGTGTAGTGTAGACAAAAGCATGTCATCTTTGTTCTTACCACGGTGCAGCGCCATGCAAGATACCATCGAGAATAGTCCATCTCGTGACGTTCGTTCGTTCGACGAAGCAGCCAACTTTGTCAAGGGAAGGCGCCATCAGCTCTACTTGATTAGCGCCGGAGTAACACGTGTACATCTGCAGACTGCGGTGTTTACGAACAGAGGAAGTGAAGGGAGAACAGTATTGCCTCTCGAGATTAAGCTTTCGTTAGTTTGCACAATTTTAAAAGATTAGTAAATAGACACAAAAAAAAATCTGAAAAAATATCAGAGACAAACATGTGCAAATGTATTATATACGCACAAAGTTTCAAAGCGAAATGGCAGTTTTTGCGCTCTTTGTAAAAAAGACAAATTCAATGCTCCAAAATGACATTTTAAAATTTCATGTTAGAGCGCTGATTATTTTTTTTGTACAGAGCACAGAAAATTTCGTTTCTTGAAAAAACAATTCACATATGTAAAACATTTGGACATGTTTGTCTCCGATTTTTCCAGAATTTTTTGAGTTGTTTTTTTTTTTCAAATTTTGTAAAGTAGCAGGAGCATTGAGCTGGAAAGATAAATTTAATTTCTCGGAAGTGATAGCAATTAATTTATTCTCTTTATCGTCCACTCGTCACAGAATTTATGTATGCAGATACCTTGGCGGCCAATTAGGGAACCGTCCACAGACCAAGTTCAATAGTATAGTTAGCAGCTGCCTATAAAAAATTGTTATGTCAGTTACACCAACTATACAACAACATGTAAATCTCACAAGGTGCATACGAGCACGTATTGCAGTTAGCTCTTGCATGAGAGCCTTCTCTAATCTTATCTCCCTTTCATGACATCAAAAAAAAGAAGACCTAGTATTATTGAGCGTGGAAACATCTCAGTGTGGCCCAAACTTGAGGTCTGATTGGCAGTTTGCCCTCCTCTCCACAAAACGCAATGCTCTGAGTGTACATGAGATATGGCTCGTTGTCTGTCACGAATGTTCAGCGTGCGGATAAAACAACAAGGCTACTGTAATTTTTTTCTTCGAAACCAGGTGTGTCGGGGGATGATCCCCGGGTGCCCCAAGGAACCGAAAAGAAATAGCCAACGGCTAAATCCTTCTCGTGTACGTCCGGGGTGGTATGCTAACACGCCCAGGGTGCCTCTTCTGCCAGCCGGAAGAAGTCTTCGATCGGTTACCGGATGGTTAGCCGGGCGGAAGGCCCGCCCGGGTGATCCAAAAGTCAAGACAGTAGGGAGGTCATCGAAGGTTGTGACTTTCGGTACCGTTGATTGCGTGATCAATAACACCGGGGCCATCGAAGGCCCAACTCTCCCGGACAACGGCTCCGTCGTCCAATTCGGCGAGCACCGCGTGTTCGTCGCCGTCGTCCCCGAGTTCCCCGCCAAGGTGCAGGCATGCGCCGACCGCCTCTGCAGAGAGGTGGTCGACGAGAAAGGCGACAAGTCACGAGACCATGCAGAGTGCATGGTTACCCACCACCCGGACGACGCTCCAGAGGGAAGCCGAAGCGCCGCGCCACGCGACTCCGTCGAGGACGTCCTTGAGAACCTCGCCGTGCCCGTCAACTCGGACGCGGACACCAAGGAGGTGGCCGCTGCACTCGAGCAGATGCGTCAGCGCCTCATCGACAGCGTAAAAAACGTGGCCTCCACCCAGCGCCAGGTGGAGTCCGAGGCACGTGAGTTCAACACGGTACACAACTTCACTCCCGTGCCGGTTGACCCTAGCCGCATGGGGGCGGTATGTCAGCGCGGGGATAACGGCCGACCCGACGGCCCCGCCCGGCTTCCGCCAGCCGGTATATAGCACCCCGGGCAAGAACATGAGGGCCGCGGAAGCCGTCGCGGCCGAACTATCCGGTCTCCAAGGCGAAGACCTGCTACGCCAGCAGCGCCGCCTACAAGACCTCCTTATCGCCGCCAACCAGCAGCAGATGATGCAGAGTCACTAGGCCGCCTCGAAAACTCCTAGCCAGGCCGCCGCAGCCAAGCCCGGAGGAGCCACCCAGCCGGACGCTCGCAGTCCCGACCCGCACGCAGCCGGCGCCACGTACGCCTGCCGACACGCTTCATCACCAAATCCCTCCCACGGGCCGCCACACGGCGACGGCAGCGACGCCAGCTGTAACATCCCAAGTATGAAAAGCCACCCCTAGCTTGTTTGTTTCTTGTTTTATTAAAGTTTTGCATCATGTCATCATACTCATTGAATTGTTTGCATTTGTTTTACTTTGTTTTCATTTGGTTTGCATCTGTTTTTCTCTGTTTTCACAATTGAAATTCAAACAATTCCAAATGCTTTGTTTCATACTTGTTATGTTACAACCTTTTAAATAAAAAGTTCAAATAAAAACAACCAATTGTTTCCATTTATTTTTCCATAAGGTTCAACTATTAAAATGGTGGCTTTTAATCAATCATTTAATTCAAATGATTATTCAAATTCAAATATCTTTTTTTTCCAAACAACACCCTTTTGGAATTGGTGATAATTACACAACAATTATAATCTTTTGCTTCCATTTGAAATTATATGCTCACCCCATTTAAATTTGGTTTGCAATAATCATTTAATCTTAAAATCATTTAAATTGGAATCAAATTTCAAACAGCACCCTATTTGAAAATTATGAAGATTACCAAACATTTCTAATCCCTTGTTTCCATTTAAACCATATGTTCACCCTAATTAAATTCTTGTTTTTAATAAATCAATCAATAATCAAATTAATTCAAATTTGAACCCATATGCAAACAGCAAGTTATTTTTGAAATTTTGGAAAACAGAAAGTGGCAAGTGTTTGTTGATGACCTAAATAACTCACCCTAATTTTTCTAAAAAATTTACTAACTTAAAAACCCCATTTTTCTTCCTATTCCATTTCCTGCAAAAAAAAAACAGAGGAGAAAAATTTAAAAAAAATAAAAAATAAAAAACGAGCGCCAGGGGCAGTGGGCAGCCCAACCCACTTCTTTTCCCCCCGCGCTGGCCCGGTACCGGTTCGATCTCCTCCCCCTCCTTCTGTTTCGCGTACGGCACGCATCTGGCCGGTGCCACGTCTCCGCCGTCGCGAGCAGATGGCCGATGCGCCACCCTAGCCCCTATATCTACCCCTAGGCTCCCCTGGCGCAGCCCTAACCCTACCTGCTACCTCTCCCCTCGAGCTCCGCCGCCGCTACCTCTCTCTGCCACCTTCCACCCCTCTGCAATCACCCCACCTCACCGGAGCACCGTCGCCTGAATCTTCGATGGCCACCGCCGCCTCGCAACGCCACCATCCTTCCTAGCTACTGAAATCGAACCGCCGTTTCCTCCTCTCCCTCGACGACACCTCTGCGAGCCCGTGAGCATCTTGGTTCGCCACCGTCATCAACCTGTCGCCGCCGGGACTTCCTCGGGCCTCTGCCACGTCTACGCCGCCGGTGAGCCCGCCGTGCCTTCCATCCCCTCTCTCTCTGCTTGCGCGAGCACCACCCCACGCGCTGCACGCATCCACCACCCACGAGACAGCATCAGCACGGCACAGCACCATCACGGCATCGTTGATCGCCGCCGGCGTTTCCTCCCTGTCAAGTACTGAACTTTGTTCAGTTAAAAAGTTTCAGTTAACGGAGTGGAACCATAACCTGTTTGCGTTGCTTACTGACAAAACTGAACGAAACACCGCAGCGGTAGCAGCGTTGCTTGCGCGCGCCCAGGGCGCAGGTTCGATTCCCCTCGCCGCGAATAAAACCACATTTTGCGCAGCGCGCTGACAGGGTGGCCCCCCCCTGTCAGCTGCTGTGTGGCACAGCTGCCACGCGTGCATGCCACGCTGGCCCAGGGCCCAGTGGCAGTGCCCTGGGTTAGCTAGCAGTGCGGTATAAAAAGTTTTCAACCTTTTCTGTTTTAAATCTAAGTCCTTTTAAATTACAGAATGGTCCTTAATTTTAAATTACTAATAACTTTCATTTCCAAACTCCAAATAAAATAAACAAAATATGTTTGTTGATCCAAATTAAATAATCTATCTAATTAAACCAATTGTTTTCTGTTTTGAATTTTCCAAATGCAATCAAAATTCAAATTCAAACAATTCATTTGTAATTTGATAAATTGCATAACTAATTCATACTTAATCCAAATAATGCAAATAAAATATGTTTTCCATGCCATTTTGAACCATCTTTTCAAATATAAATTTTGTTTCATGGTTTGAATAATTAAAATTGCTTAAATAATTTAAACCTTGTTTAAATCGTTTAAATTTGCTAAATTCATAACTTGCTCAAATTAAATTATTTTTGAACATGCAAAATTTGTTTTCAAACTAGAAAAGTATAAAATTTTCAAATATGAATTGGAATTTATGTTTTGAACAAATAAAATTCAAATAATATTCATACTGGAATTTGATTCATTTAAATCTTGTTTAAACTTGTTTAGTTCATAATTAAATCATTGTAATTCCTTTTTCAATATTTGAAACATGTAATCCACCTAAAATTTTGTGTTCTTTTCAAATATGAATTTTGTTATTTGTTTTGAACAATTTAAATTGCTGGAAACAACAATTGCTTGTGTGACACCTTTAAGGAACCAAACATTCCTTAACTTCATACATAAATTTCTAAATTGGTAAACCTTATTTCCAATTGGTTCTATTGTTGTTATTTTGTTGTTTTCCTCGTCCATGCATCATACTAATCCACTTTCACCTGTTGGTTAATTGGAAAACAATTGTTTCAACCAAAATTCATGGGCTTTTCATATGCAACTCAAAATTGCATATGTGTCCATTTTAATTGTGTTACCATGTCAACTAGTTTATTTTGATGCATCCATAAAATTGTCATGCATCATCCCATGATTGTGCATTATGCCATGATATTGATTGTCTATCTTTCTGCATTGTTTGTTTGCTTCTTCTCGGATAGACGACGACGTTGAGACAAACGATACTTACGACACCCCTTCTGAGGATCTAGCTCAGTACCAGGCTGCTGAGTTTGCAGGCAAGTTATCACTCACATGAACCATTGTGTTCCTTTCAACATTGGTTACCGATACTTTCCGTTGTCTATTTCTGCTAGCCATATGTATCGTTGCTTCTGTTACGAACCTATCACATGATACCCTGAACCCTGATATTGCCTCACCTCCAGTCCTATAACCCCGTTGCTTGGGCCCGTGTCTTACTAGCATGCTTAGGGTTGTTTTTGCTCGAGTCTGTTACCCGTTACTTTATGTTACTATATTCCTATTATGTTCTGGGGCTCGATGTTAAACAACAACTTGTTAATTTTGAGGTAATAATAATTTTGCTGATAAGGCACCGGCAGGAGGCCCGGCGTGGATTTGAGGCCTGCTAGTGTCGACCCTAATAGGAAAAGGGTCTTGTCTACTGATCCATGATGAGCGCACTATCCGCATGTGGGAAGCGTGTATGGGCGCCCCCCTCAATTTGATTCGATTCGCATCTCGTCCAAATCGCCACACTTAGTTCGGGCTTTCCATTTGATGCACGCATATGCAGGTACGAACCTGAGGCCAGGGTGAAACTTTTGTAGTCGGCATTTAGGGCGGCGTGGTCTTCCAGTGCTATGAGGGTCCCCTTTTCTTCGTGGGGCTCGATTAGCCGCGCACGCACAGCACGTGGTGCTTTGGGCTTGATGCGAAGAAGAGTTGAGTTGTGTTGAGTGCCCCGCTTGGTGGGAAAGGCCTTCCCATCTGGCGGGTTATTCTTACGTGTACGGCCAAATTGGTGCACCCCTGCAGGGTAAATCTTCTCGAGAAGCCGTGTTTTCCGCGGTTATGGTTGACTTGGTGAAAGTACTGGCTAACAAGTACTCAGAACAACTTACACCTAACTAATGATAAATTGACTAGTAATAGGCTTATTGACACAACAATCTGAACCATCATTAATCCAACTGTGTGAGTTATCCTCGGATTGCTTCTTTGGATAAGGGGCGAGATCCAGGAAGAGTTTGTTTGGTGGTTAGTTGTTAGTTGTTTCCGATACGCTATCTTATCTTCTTTTTGTTAGCCGGAAGTTGTATCATGTTTCTGAAGTTGGTTAGTGCAGCCAGTTGCAGCATCTTTTATATCCCTTTCTTCCGTTGAACCCAAGGCATCTGTGCTTGGTGTTGACGGGCTACACTTTGGTGAACTGTGAGTCTTGCTTGCCAGTACGTTTATGTACTGACCCCTTTGGGGCTGTGGTTTCCGCAGACTACGCTTACGAGGATCCCGTGACGGCTACTACGTGGAGTTTGACGAGGCTGCTGACGAGTAGGTAGCGGACCCGGGCAGGATCCGAGACATCGTGGATGGGCTCCGTCTTTTCGTTCCCAGCTTCTTAAGCCTATTTGGATTTGTCTGTACTCAGACCCTTTGAATGCTTTCGCTGAGATGTAATGATGTTATGTTGGGACATGTGTCCTCTGGATGATTGTATTTGCTATCTCTGCTCTAGTGAGAGCTATTTGCAACTTATTTCCATCTTTTGTGTCTTAGAGATCTGTTGTGTTATCATTTTGTTCAACGCCGTTGACGTACCATGTGTGTATGGTATGAAGTACGTCAATGGTAGTATCCTGATTTCTATGGGATGGTTTACGTAGACGCTGAACAGATAGGGGTTGGTTGTCACACATACGTGTGTTGGCCTACTCGTAAGAGATGCGGTTGCCGGTAAGCCCCGTAATCCAATCCACTACTGTTCAACGGAACTGCGAGTATCCTCTAGAAGTCCGGGTGCGACAAATGGTATCAGAGCCTGTCTGCCTGTAGGATCCCTTTTACTGGTTGCAGTTGAGTCTAGAAACTATTTTGTAGCTATATAGGAAAAATGAAACGTGAGAGTAGGAATTCTGCCATTTTTCTTCTTTCCCCACCCACCCACCCTTTTCTGGTAAGGAAGTGCAACGTTGTTTTTCCCTTCTCACCTAAACTTTCAAGTTAGGTTTTCACGTATCCTGGTTTCTCTAGGATAGTTATATCTACTAGACCATAGGAATGGAGGTGGTTGTGACATGATTTATCATGTTGCCTACTCATGATTGAGAACGGAGGCGTGTAAGCCCCGGAAGCAGATCCTCTATTCTTTGAGCAGTAGATATTGATCCTTTAGAAGCCCGGATGGGTTCTCCGTAGAACCTCAGGAGTTTTTGGTCTCGTGTTTCCCCGATGTTGCTTCGATATCCTGTTCTTCCCAACATCCTTTTCATCCGTTGAAACCTTGTTGTTGCTTTCCACTTCAGTTCTTCTACCGGCGTCTAATCAAAACTTCCCCGATCATCTACAGATGGATCTCAGGTTCTTCCCGCAGGTGGTTCGGATGACTCGTTGCGAGAGCACTGCCGGTTATCCGGAGATGCTGAGAGACATGGTCACTTATCTGGGGTTCCGTTGGGCACCAGAGTACCAGGTCTACGAGCAGTAGCGAGAGTTTGACCAGACCTACTACCAGGCTATCGTCTACATTCTGTCAGAGGATGGCATGAGCGTTGTCCACCGCTACGAGGCAGTAGGTTCCACAGTGGATATGGCCGTGCAGCAGGCAGCTTATGTGAGTCTCACCGTCCTTCGTGCTGACTACTGGGGATTTGACGATTCTATCTATCGCCACATCCCCCGTGGTTACATCACTTCGGAGGGAGCTCACTTCACTCTCTACGACAACCTGGATGTCTACGAGCATGATAACACCAGGCTGCACACCACCGCTCAGTTTGTGAGGCACAGTGACACAGTTGCCACCACACTTTCTCAGGAGTTGGCTTCAGTCAGAGAGCAGCTCTACCTTGCTTTGACTCGTCTGGCGACGTACACCACAGACTTTGTTGGAGACGAGCGCTTTGCACGTTTCGATCAGCCAGTTGGTCGTCGTCTGCCAGATGCTGGAGGTTACGAGCCGATCAGAGGTCCACTCCTCAACCTCGGCGCTGGTTACACTGGGATTCCACGCTTTGGAGCACAGGGAGCCGACGCTATGTACTTCACCACACCTAGAGTCGCTCTCAGACCACGTCAGATCTATGTGGATCGTCGTTCTACCTACTTTCGTGGGCGTGCTCCTCACCGTACCTCTCGCCGTACTACTCACCGCCGTCCTGTGTGATGAGCATGGGAGTACCGATGTATCCATTCTTAGCTATGTTTAGTTATCCTTTGGCTTTCAAACCATTTATGGTGTGTTGGATATTCTGATGTATTTGAACCTGTGATGATGTACCTGTTGGTTATCTATTCATGCGTCGGAATAATCTCTCTTTCGGTTACCAAGTCTATCCTTTTCTGTTGTTGTGCTAAAATGCATGTCTATTCAGGATGCCGCCAACAAGGAACAACCCGCCTGAGCCACCGCCAATCACGGAGCTGTTGACTCAGATGACTCAGGTCGTGACGCAGATGGCCCAGTTCCAGGCTAATCAGCACAACAACCAGAATGCTCCACGAGTCAGCATCAAGGAGTTTCTGAGTCTGGGGCCGAGAGCTTTCGTGGCAACACGCGAGCCTCTGGATGCTGATGACTGGATCCGGGAGATGGCCAGGGCTCTGGACATTGCTCACGTTGCTGAGGAAGACAAAGTCAAGTATGCTTCCTATCTGCTGAAGGGTCAGGCAGCTACTTGGTGGGAGAACTACCAGACCATGAGAGCTGGATACCCAATCACCTGGGTTGTTTCAAGGATGCCTTCCTGAAGCACCACATCCCAGATGGTCTCATGGAAAGGATGCGTGAGGAGTTTTGCTCTCTCAAGCAGGGCAAGCTGGACGTCATTGGCTATCAGAATGAGTTCAATCGCCTCGCTCGTTACGCTGGTGATGAGGTGTCCACTGAGGCTAAGAAGATGGCAAGGTTCCGCCAAGGTTTTAACCCGGAACTCAAGTACGCCCTCACCAACATCAAGGCCAAAGACTTTGAGGAGCTCGTTAACACCGCGCTTAATGAGGAAAATGGGAGCAAGGCGTTCGAGGAGTCTCGGAAGCACTCGCGTGAGGGTGGTTCCTCCTCCAACATGACCACCCCTCCGCAGAAGCGCCGCATCTGGGTGCCAAATGGTGCTGTCACTCGGGCTCCATATTCCCAAGCTTCTCCAGGCTTCGCTTCCCGCCCACCCAACCCATCTCAGATGCAGGCTCAGAGGTTTTCAATGGGGCAGCCAAGGCCAAATGCACCTCGTGTCGTCACTTGCTACAAATGCAAGCAGACGGGGCACTACGCTGACAAGTGCACTCAGAGGCAGCTACCTCCACCACCACCTCGTCCCAACACAAACCAGGCAATGGTGCGTGCTCCCCCGACTAAAGCCTTCAACTCCAACAACAGGCCTGTCGGGAGGACCGCAAGGGTGAATCATGTCAAGGTCGACAAAGCTGAGGAAGCTGCTGACGTCGTTCTCGGTACATTCCCCGTAAACTCTTTTCCAGCTAAAGTGTTGTTTGATACCGGGGCATCGCATTCTTTCGTGTCAAAGATCTTTGCGACAACAATTAAACTCCCTTTTGTTGGTTTGGGTTCCCCGCTAGTAGTAAACTCCCCTGGAGCAACTATGCAAACTTCCAAGATCAGTCATGAGAATCAGATTCTAATTGGAGGTCACATATTCCTTGCTTCTCTCATTCTGCTTGGCAATTCTGACATTGATGTCATTCTTGGCATGGATTGGTTGAAGGCCAATAAAGCTACGATTGATTGTGCTCAGAAGTCAATAACTCTGTTCCACACTTCTGGCCAGATAGTCTATTCTCCAAATGAATCAAGTTCTGTTCAGCTATACACCCTCGATGCTAAACCTCTACCTCTACTTGAAAATGTTCCGGTGGTTTGTGAATTCCCTGATGTCTTCCCAGAAGAGTTTCCAGGGATGCCTCCGGACAGAGCAGTTGAGTTCGTGATCGAGCTTGAACCAGGTACTGCTCCAATCTCTAAGCATCCATACAAGATAGCTCCTCCTGAACTGAAGTTGTTAAAGGAGCAAATCGATATGTACATGGAGAAAGGTTACATTAAACCTAGTTCTTCCGCTTGGGGTTGCCCAACTCTGTTCGTTGCAAAGAAGGATCAAACAAAAAGACTCGTTGTTGACTATCGTCCTCTCAACGAGAAAACCATCAAAAACAAGTATCCAATTCCTCGTATCGATGATCTTTTTGATCAACTTGCTGGAGCCTCAATATTCTCAAAGTTGGACTTGAGGATGGGTTACCATCAAATAAAGATCAGAAAGGAAGATATTCCAAAAACAGCTTTCACCACTCGGTACGGTCTATATGAATACACCGTCATGTCCTTTGGTCTCACCAATGCACCGGCGACATTCTCTATACTCATGAATTCTGTCTTCCATGAATACCTCGACAAGTTCGTTGTGGTATATCTTGATGACATTCTTGTCTACTCCAAATCCGAGGAAGAGCATGAAGAACACCTTCGTCTCACTCTCATGAAACTTCGCGAGCATCGTCTATATGCCAAGTTCTCCAAATGTGAGTTCTGGATTCCCGAAGTCGCTTATCTTGGTCATGTCATCTCTGCCAAGGGCATAGCCATTGATCCAGAAAAGGTTAAAGCAATTGTTGATTGGAAACCTCCTAAGACGGTGAAGCAAGTAAGAAGCTTTCTTGGCTTGGCTAGCTATTGCCGTCGTTTCGTCCAAAACTTTTCCAAGATTGCCAAACCTCTCACTGATCTCACAAAGAAGGACAAGAAGTTCGTTTGGTCTCCACAGTGTGATGAAAGTTTCAATCTCCTGAAGACTAAACTCACTTCTACCCCAGTTCTGGTTGGCCCAGATACTACCAAACCTTTCCAGATATTCTGCGATGCATCTCTCCAAGGTCTAGGTGCAGTTCTTATGCAAGAACGTCAAGTTGTGGCTTATGCTTCACGTCAGTTGAATGCACATGAGCAAAACTATCCCACACATGACCTAGAACTTGCAGCAGTTGTGTTTGCCCTCAAGAAATGGAGGCAATACTTGTTGGGTAATCACACTGAAATCTTTTCCGATCACAAGAGTCTGAAATACATCTTCACTCAGCCAGATCTAAACCTCAGGCAAAGGAGATGGATTGAAAAGATTAAAGACTTTGATCTCACCATTTCTTACACTCCAGGCAAGGCTAATATTATGGCCGATGCTCTCAGTCGCAAGTCATATTGCAATAATCTCATGATCATGGAAAGCCAACCTCCACTTCATGAAGAATTCCAGAAGCTGAACCTTGGTCTTGTTCCTCAAGGCTATCTTGCAAGCTTGACAGCCAGTCCAACTCTCGAGGACAAGATTCGTTCTGAACAACTTCGTGATGCTGAAATCAAGAAGATGGTAGAACACATCAAAGAAGGCAAGGAGAAATTCAATTCCTTCTCAATTGATGACAAGGGAACTGTGTTTTTCGAAGGACGCATTGCAGTTCCTCAAGTTCAAAGTCTCAAAGATGTTATTCTCAAGGAGGCTCATGAAACTCCTCTTTCCATCCACCCTGGAAGTACAAAGATGTACCAGGATCTTAAGACACTGTATTGGTGGCCTGGCATGAAACGTGAAATTGCTCAATACGTTTCTGAATGCGATGTTTGTCAACGTGTTAAGGCAGTCCATCAGAAAACAGCCGGTCTTCTACAACCTCTGAAAATTCCTGAGTGGAAGTGGGACATGATTGAAATGGACTTCGTTACTGGTTTTCCAAATTCCAAGAGGGGCAACGATGCAATCTTCGTTGTTATTGATCGTCTCACTAAAGTAGCTCACTTCTTTCCTGTCAAAGAAACAATCTCAGCTAGCCAGTTAGCAGAACTCTACACAGCAAAGATTGTTCCTCTTCATGGTGTTCCATTGGAAATAAGCTTAGACCGTGGAAGCATATTCACTTCTCATTTCTGGAAAAGCTTTCAAGAAGCATTGGGCACCAAACTTCTTTTCAGCACAACTTATCACCCTCAGTCTCAAGGGCAAGTCGAAAGAGTCAATCAGATTCTCGAGGATATGCTCAGAGCATGTGGTATCTCCTTTGGCATGAAATGGGAGGATTGCCTTCCATATGCTGAATTCTCCTACAACAACAGCTACCAGGCAAGCCTAGGCATGGCACCATTTGAAGCACTCTATGGCCGTAGATGCAGGAGTCCAATCAATTGGTCTGGAGCTGGTGAACGTTCACTCTTAGGCCCTGACATTGTTAAGGAAGCCGAGGAGAAAGTTCGCATCATTCGTGACAATCTCAAAATTGCTCAGTCTCGTCAGAAAAGCTACTATGACAGCAAGCACAGGGATATGATCTACGCACCTGGTGACAAGGCATATCTCCGTGTAACTCCCCTCAGAGGCACTCATCGTTTCGGTGTGAAAGGAAAGCTTGCACCAAGATACATTGGTCCTTTCAACATTCTCTCAAGGCGGGCATAAAATGCCTATCGTCTTGAACTTCCAGAAAAACTATCCAAGGTGCACGATGTGTTTCACGTGTCACAGCTCAAGAAGTGTTTCAAAGATCCAGATCGTGCAGTTGATCATGATTCCATTGAACTGCAAGATGATCTATCTTATGAGGAGCACCCTGTTCGTATTCTCGATGAGACCGAGCGTAAGACTTGCAACAAGAGCACCAAGTTCTTGAAAGTGCAGTGGTCGCATCATTCCGATAAAGAGGCAACGTGGGAGACCGAAGAGGATCTTCGCAAGAAGTATCCGGACCTTTTCCTTTCTCAGTAGGAATCTCGGGGCGCGATTCCTTCAAGGGGGGGGGGGGCGTTTTGTAACATCCCAAGTATGAAAAGCCACCCCTAGCTTGTTTGTTTCTTGTTTTATTAAAGTTTTGCATCATGTCATCATACTCATTGAATTGTTTGCATTTGTTTTACTTTGTTTTCATTTGGTTTGCATCTGTTTTTCTCTGTTTTCACAATTGAAATTCAAACAATTCCAAATGCTTTGTTTCATACTTGTTATGTTACAACCTTTTAAATAAAAAGTTCAAATAAAAACAACCAATTGTTTCCATTTATTTTTCCATAAGGTTCAACTATTAAAATGGTGGCTTTTAATCAATCATTTAATTCAAATGATTATTCAAATTCAAATATCTTTTTTTTCCAAACATCACCCTTTTGGAATTGGTGATAATTACACAACAATTATAATCTTTTGCTTCCATTTGAAATTATATGCTCACCCCATTTAAATTTGGTTTGCAATAATCATTTAATCTTAAAATCATTTAAATTGGAATCAAATTTCAAACAGCACCCTATTTGAAAATTATGAAGATTACCAAACATTTCTAATCCCTTGTTTCCATTTAAACCATATGTTCACCCTAATTAAATTCTTGTTTTTAATAAATCAATCAATAATCAAATTAATTCAAATTTGAACCCATATGTAAACAACAAGTTATTTTTGAAATTTTGGAAAACAGAAAGTGGCAAGTGTTTGTTGATGACCTAAATAACTCACCCTAATTTTTCTAAAAATTTTACTAACTTAAAAACCCCATTTTTCTTCCTATTCCATTTCCTGCAAGAAAAAAAAACAGAGGAGAAAATTTTTTAAAAAAATAAAAATAAAAAACGAGCGCCAGGGGCAGTGGGCAGCCTAGCCCACTTCTTTTCCCCCGCGCTGGCCCGGTACCGGTTCGATCTCGTCCCCCTCCTTCTGTTTCGCGTACGGCACGCATCTGGCCGGTGCCACGTCGCCGCCGTCGCGAGCAGACGTCCGATGCGCCACCCTAGCCCCTATATCTACCCCCTAGGCTCCCCTGGCGCAGCCCTAACCCTACCTGCTACCTCTCCCCTCGAGCTCCGCCGCCGCTACCTCTCTCTGCCACCTTCCACCCCTCTGCAATCACCCCACCTCACCGGAGCGCCGTCGCCTGAATCTTCGATGGCCACCGCCGCCTCGCAACGCCACCATCCTTCCTAGCTACTGAAATCGAACCGCCGTTTCCTCCTCTCCCTCGACGACACCTCTGCGAGCCCGTGAGCATCTTGGTTCGCCGCCGTCATCAACCTGTCGCCGCCGGGACTTCCTCGGGCCTCTGCCACGTCTACGCCGCCGGTGAGCCCGCCGTGCCTTCCATCCCCTCTCTCTCTGCTTGCGCGAGCACCACCCCACGCGCTGCACGCATCCACCACCCACGAGACAGCATCAGCACGGCACATCACCATCACGGCATCGTTGATCGCCGCCGGCGTTTCCTCCCTGTCAAGTACTGAACTTTGTTCAGTTAAAAAGTTTCAGTTAACGGAGTGGAACCATAACCTGTTTGCGTTGCTTACTGACAAAACTGAACAAAACACCGCAGCGGTAGCAGCGTTGCTTGCGCGCGCCCAGGGCGCAGGTTCGATTCCCCTCGCCGCGAATAAAACCACATTTTGCGCAGCGCGCTGACAGGGTGGCCCCCCCTGTCAGCTGCTGTGTGGCACAGCTGCCACGCGTGCATGCCACAGCTGCCACGCGTGCATGCCACGCTGGCCCAGGGCCCAGTGGCAGTGCCCTGGGTTAGCTAGCAGTGCGGTATAAAAAGTTTTCAACCTTTTCTGTTTTAAATCTAAGTCCTTTTAAATTACAGAATGGTCCTTAATTTTAAATTACTAATAACTTTCATTTCCAAACTCCAAATAAAATAAACAAAATATGTTTGTTGATCCAAATTAAATTATCTATCTAATTAAACCAATTGTTTTCTGTTTTGAATTTTCCAAATGCAATCAAAATTCAAATTCAAACAATTCATTTGTAATTTGATAAATTGCATAACTAATTCATACTTAATCCAAATAATGCAAATAAAATATGTTTTCCATGCCATTTTGAACCATCTTTTCAAATATAAATTTTGTTTCATGGTTTGAATTTATTAAAATTGCTTAAATAATTTAAACCTTGTTTAAATCATTTAAATTTGCTAGATTCATAACTTGCTCAAATTAAATTATTTTTGAACATGCAAAATATGTTTTCAAACTAGAAAAGTATAAACTTTTCAAATATGAATTTGAATTTATGTTTTGAACAAATAAAATTCAAATAATATTCATACTGGAATTTGATTCATTTAAATCTTGTTTAAACTTGTTTAGTTCATAATTAAATCATTGTAATTCCTTTTTCAATATTTGAAACATGTAATCCACCTAAAATTTTGTGTTCTTTTCAAATATGAATTTTGTTATTTGTTTTGAACAATTTAAATTGCTGGAAACAACAATTGCTTGTGTGACACCTTTAAGGAACCAAACATTCCTTAACTTCATACATAAATTTCTAAATTGGTAAACCTTATTTCCAATTGGTTCTATTGTTGTTATTTTGTTGTTTTCCTCATCCATGCATCATACTAATCCACTTTCACCTGTTGTTTAATTGGAAAACAATTGTTTCAACCAAAATTCATGGGCTTTTCATATGCAACTCAAAATTGCATATGTGTCCATTTTAATTGTGTTACCATGTCAACTAGTTTATTTTGATGCATCCATAAAATTGTCATGCATCATCCCATGATTGTGCATTATGCCATGATATTGATTGTCTATCTTTCTGCATTGTTTGTTTGCTTCTTCTCGGATAGACGACGACGTTGAGACAGACGATACTTACGACACCCCTTCTGAGGATCTAGCTCAGTACCAGGCTGCTGAGTTTGCAGGCAAGTTATCACTCACATGAACCATTGTGTTCCTTTCAACATTGGTTACCGATACTTTCGTTGTCTATTTCTGCTAAGCCATATGTATCGTTGCTTTGTTACGAACCTATCACATGATACCCCTGAAACCCTGATATTGCCTCACCTCCAAGCCTATAACCCCGTTGCTTGGGCCCGTGTCTTACTAGCATGCTTAGGGTTGTTTTTGCTCGAGCCTGTTACCCGTTACTTTCTGTTACTATATTCCTATTATGTTCTGGGGCTCGATGTTAAACAACAACCTGTTAATTTTGAGGTAATAATAATTTTGCTGATAAGGCACGGCAGGAGGCCCGGCGTGGATTTGAGGCCTGCTAAGTGTCGACCCTAATAGGAAAAGGGTCTTGTCTACTGATCCATGATGAGCGCACTATCCGCATGTGGGAAGCGTGTATGGGCGCCCCCCTCAATTTGATTCGATTCGCATCTCGTCCAAATCGCCACACTTAGTTCGGGCTTTCCATTTGATGCACGCATATGCAGGTACGAACCCGAGGCCAGGGTGGAACTTTTGTAGTCGGATTTAGGGCGGCGTGGTCTTCCAGTGCTATGAGGGTCCCCTTTTCTTCGTGGGGCTCGATTAGCCGCGCACGCACAGCACGTGGTGCTTTGGGCTTGATGCGAAGAAGAGTTGAGTTGTGTTGAGTGCCCCGCTTGGTGGGAAAGGCCCTTCCCATCTGGCGGGTTATTCTTACGTGTACGGCCAAATTGGTGCACCCCTGCAGGGTAAATCTTCTCGAGAAGCCGTGTTTTCCGCGGTTATGGTTGACTTGGTGAAAGTACTGGCTAACAAGTACTCAGAACAACTTACACCTAACTAATGATAAATTGACTAGTAATAGGCTTATTGACACAACAATCTGAACCATCATTAATCCAACTGTGTGAGTTATCCTCGGATTGCTTCTTTGGATAAGGGGCGAGATCCAGGATGAGTTTGTTTGGTGGTTAGTTGTTAGTTGTTTCCGATACGCTATCTTATCTTCTTTCTGTTAGCCGGAAGTTGTATCATGTTTCTGAAGTTGGTTAGTGCAGCCAGTTGCAGCATCTTTTATATCCCTTTCTTCCGTTGAACCCAAGGCATCTGTGCTTGGTGTTGACGGGCTACACTTTGGTGAACTGTGAGTCTTGCTTGCCAGTACGTTTATGTACTGACCCCTTTGGGGCTGTGGTTTCCGCAGACTACGCTTACGAGGATCCCCGTGACGGCTACTACGTGGAGTTTGACGAGGCTGCTGACGAGTAGGTAGCGGACCCGGGCAGGATCCGAGACATCGTGGATGGGCTCCGTCTTTTCGTTCCCGGCTTCTTAAGCCTATTTGGATTTGTCTGTACTCAGACCCTTTGAATGCTTCCGCTGAGATGTAATGATGTTATGTTGGGACATGTGTTCTCTGGATGATTGTATTTGCTATCTCTGCTCTAGTGAGAGCTATTTGCAACTTATTTCCATCTTTTGTGTCTTAGAGATCTGTTGTGTTATCATTTTGTTCAACGCCGTTGACGTACCATGTGTGTATGGTATGAAGTACGTCAATGGTAGTATCCTGATTTCTATGGGATGGTTTACGTAGACGCTGAACAGATAGGGGTTGGTTGTCACACATACGTGTGTTGGCCTACTCGTAAGAGATGCGGGTGCCGGTAAGCCCCGTAATCCAATCCACTACTGTTCAACGGAACTGCGAGTATCCTCTAGAAGTCCGGGTGCGACACCAGCCTAGACGCCACACTGAGCCGGCTGCAGGAGGCAGCAGGTACCGCGACAACGACAACCGTCAGGCGGGCTACTATGGCCCGCAACCGGCCACCTCGGCAGGCCGTTACTGCCAACCGCCTCCCCCAGGAGGCTACCAACCGGCTACTCGAGGCGAGCACTTGCCCGACATCGGCGAGCACCAGCCGGCTCGCGCCGCCTCGCACGACGGCTACCGGCAGGCGGACCCGGGCGCCCGGATCCCCCTCACCAACGTCCGCGATCGCCTGGGCGCCTTCGGTCCAGCAAATGGCATCGACGCCCGGCAACGCATCAACACACTAGAAGCCTCTCGGATCCTCGAGGAGGAAGATATGGCCAGCCACCAGTGCCTCGGGCCACGTATTACTATGGAGTCTTTCCCAAGGGACTTCCAGCTCCATAGGGACACGCCAAAGTATGACGGGGCAACCAAGCCGGAGGACTGGATCGTCGACTACGTCACCCGATTCAGTATAGCGGGCGGCAACCGAAGAGTGGCGGTGCGCTAAGCACTGCTCATGATGAAGGACGTGGTGCACACGTGGGTGAACAGCCTGCCCGCCGTGAGCACCCATTGCTGCCTGGATTTCGAGAAAGTCTTCCTCACCAACTTTGCCAGCACCTACAAGCGGCCCGGTCGGCCACAAAACCTGGCCAGCTGCGTCCAGCGCAAGGACGAGAAGAACCGTGACTACCTGACCAGGTGGTCCAACCTGTGCAACACGTGCGAGGGGGTGCAAGAGCACCAAGCCATCACCTACTTCATCAACGAGTGCCTAGACGACACCATGTTGAAGCGCAAGCTCTTCCGGGCAGAGCCCAAGTCGATTGAGCACCTCATGCTCGTCGCGGACAAGTACGGCACGGCGGACTCGTTCTAGACGCAAACGGCGTCTAGAACGGCGCGACCGATCCTGCTAGACGCAAACGGCGTGCTGATCGCCGGCGATTCGGAGAGGGCAGACGGAGCCGGCCCAAGCCATCCATCCGGCATGCCGAATGGTCGAGACGGGCGCGACCGCCCCTACCACGACAACCGCGACACCAGGAAGCGGAGCGGGGCAATGGCCGAAGCGCGGTACGGAGCGGCACAAGCCGTAAACACCGTGGAGACAGACCAGCCGGCCCCGGCTGGCGAGGGACAATACCCTCACCCAAGACAAGATGACAACCTGTGGGGGGGACAAGCCAAAGTACACGCTGGAGGCCATGCTGAGCCAGCCGTGTAAGTACCATTCGACCCCCCATAAGCCGGCCACGCACACAACTTCCGAGTGCAGCTGGACCATCCGACCGGCGAAAGGCGAAGGACTACCGCCTAGGGGAGCTCCACCACCACCCCCACCACCAGCCGGCGCGTCGGTCAACGCCGCCGCCAACAACAATCGCCCAGAGCGACCACGACCACCTCCGGCTGATGTAGCCGTAGGACCGCGCGATAACTTCTCGCGTAATCACGTGACTTACGTCATCGAGCACTTCGACAAGAACAACGAACGCCGCCGGTACGCCGAGGTGAACGCGACCGCACCACCAATCCGTCAGCCCATGGATTGGTCCATGACCTACGTGACATGGGGCCCGGCTGACCAGCCAGACGTACTACCGTCCCCGGGCTCTTAAGCCCTCCTCCTCGACACCATCATCGTCACCGAGAAGACAGCTTGCACGTTCTCCCGGGTGTTGATCGACGAGGGAAGTAGCTTCAACATCCTATACAAGGATACGGCTAACAAGCTGAACATCACCGAGCATCAGCTCGAACCAAGCCGGACGACGTTCCATGACATCGTCCCTGGCCTAAGCTGCGTTCCCCTCGGAATGGTCTGGCTGGACATCATGTTCGGCGACATCACCAACTACCGCCGGGAAACCATCACATTCGAGGTGTTGGACCACAACAGCACGTACCACGCCATTCTAGGGCGCCTGGCTCTCACCAAGTTCATGGAGGTGCCGCACTACGCCTACCTGAAGATGAAGATGTCGGGACCGTTCGGTACCATCACAACCACGTGAGATTACCGGTTGTCCATCGACTGCGCCGCAGTCGGCTCGCGCATGGCACAATCCCTAATGGTGGCGCAAGAGCTAAAGGAGATCAAGCGACAGATAGCGGCCGAGCAGCCAGAGATCCCGGAAGGGAAGAGGCCCATGGGTGAGGCACAATTTCAAGCCGCCCGTGACACCAAGAAGATCCCGCTAAACCCCAACCAGCTGGACGGCAGTTCCTCACCCTTGGAGAAGCCCTCAGCCGGAAATAGGAAGACGAGGTCACCAGCTTCCTCCGTGAGAATCGGGACATCTTCGCATGGGAACCAAGAGACATGCCGGGTGTACCAAGAGAGCTGACTGAGCACTCTCTCCACGTCAAGCCAGACGCCAAGCCAGTTAGGCAGCCTCTCCGAAGATTCGGAGAGGAAAGAAGAAGAGTCATCAGCGAGGAAATTTCCCGACTGCTAGCAGTCGACTTCATCACCGAAGTCTACCACCCAGACTGGCTGGCAAACCCAGTCCTAGTCCTAAAGAAGAACGACACATGGCATATGTGCATCGACTACACCGGGCTTAATAAGGCGTGCCCAAAGGACCCGTATGCGCTGCCCCGGATCAATCAACCCATCGACTCCACCGCCGACTGTGGCCTACTGTCATTCCTGGACGCTTACTCCGAGTACAACCAGATCCCGCTAAGCCCGGATGACCAGATCCGGACAGCGTTCATCACCCCATACGGGGCATACTGCTACATCACTATGCCCTTCGGGCTCAAGAACGCCGGCGCCACCCACAAAAGGTGCATGCCGAAGTGCCTGCATGAGCAAATCGGCCGCACCGTACACGCCTACGTGGACGACATCGTCGTGAAGAAAAAGGAGAAGTCCACTCTCCTTGATGACCTCAAGGAAACCTTCGCGAACCTGAGGCGCTACAAGATGAAACTCAATCCTACCAAGTGCGTATTCGGCGTACCAGCCGGTCAGCTCCTCGGCTTTCTCGTATCGGAACGAGGAATCGAGGCGAACCCGGAAAATATCTCCGCCATCGAGAGGATGGAGCGACCAACCGCCTTACGAGACATACAGAAGTTCGCCGGCTTCCTGGCGTCACACATCCGGTTCATCAGCCGGCTCGGCGAAAAGGCCCTACCACTATACGGCCTCCTGAAGAAGGCAGGCAGGTTCAAGTAGACCCACGAGGCGGACGCCGCGTTCCGCGACCTCAAGCGGACGCTCACGCGGGCTCCCATCTTGGCTCCGCCAACCCCGAGCGAGCCCATACTGCTCTACATCGCCGCCACCAACCGCGTCGGCAGCGCCGTCCTGGTCGTCGAGCGTCTGGAAGAAGGAAATGACCAACCGGTCCAGCGACCGGTATACTACCTCAGCAAGGTACTGTCGCAGTCCAAGCAAAACTACCTGCATTACTAGAAGCTGGCGTACGGCGTGTACTTCGCCGCCAAGAAGCTGCGCCACTACTTCCAAGAGCACCCCGTCACTGTGGTGTCACTACTAGGAAAACAACTATAGGAGAAACGATAGCCGTGGCGCACCTACACTTTGGTGTGTCACGCCTAATAGCTGTGGCGCACCACATTTCGGTGCGTCACGCCTATCCCCTTAGCCGTGGCGCACCATACACGACGTGCGTCACGCCTATGTATGGGCCCGGGGTGGAGAGGCTCCCAGGCTTAGCCGTGACGCACCGTGCTGGTTGTGCGTAACGGCTATTTCAAATATGCGTGGCGCACATCGGGCTGGTGCGCTACGTGATCCACCAACAACAAGCATAGCCGTGGCGCACCAAACCTATGTGCGCCACACCTATTTGAACATAGCCGTGACGCACCAACAACCCGGTGCGTCACGGCTAAACCTAGCCTTTTAAATGATTTGGATCACCTCCCACCTCCCATTCCCCCACCTCTCCACCCCATTTTAGATCTGGTCGTCCCCCACCTCCTCACCACCCCATTTTCCCACAGTTTTAAGCTTTTTGAACCTATTTTATTTGATATATATGTGAGGGGAATCTCTAGTTAACACTCCTCTCTCCACCCCATCTCACTTTACCACTTTATCTTCCATCTTTTCACTCTCAATAGCCACACACACACTCTCCCCCGGAGACGCCTTATTCTGAAGAAGAAAAACTCATACTCACATTGTCACAAGGGCCCGCACACAACCTCATGACCTATCAGGCATAAGATATCAATGGTTACACATTTTACACGGCAAATAAGGATCGGAATTGCGAATACCAGAACTCAAGGGTAATGATGGAATCATTAATAGGTGACGTCACGGAAAGATACTATGGTAGGATCAACGAGATATGGGAGCTCGACTACTGCGGAGAGAAGGTGTCAATTTTCCGTGTCACATGGGCCAAGAGCGTCAAGAAAGAAGGACAATATTTCACCACCATGGTTATACCTGAAGCCAAATCCGACACGAATGTCACCGCAAAAAAGAGCCATGGGTCTTGGATAACCAAGTGGAGCAATGCTTCTTCATTACCGACCCGACAAGGCCTAGCCGTGTTGTCGTGTGAAGAGGCAAAAGAAGCATCATCGGAATGGATGGAGTAGCCAATGAGCAAGACTTTGACCAGTACGGCGACCCAAAAATGGAAGATGAAAACGACGATGGAACGAAATACACAACAAGAAGAAGCAGGATAACGGTACCTACAGGTCGCCCATTCTACATAAGAAGTCACGGTGTTCCGGGGCTAAATTACTCAACCGCGACAAAGAAGGGGAAAAAATTGTGAAACTCTAGCTAGAGCTACAAGAATCATGATGTTGCCGTGTGTGTGCGTGATTTCAACGAAATTATGATGATGTATTATATATATTTGAGATTTCATGATTTCTAAATTAATCAACACTTTATTTGAGATTTTTTTGAATTCATATCTATTTTGCAAATTTCATTATGTAAGAATTTATCATATACAATTAATAGAATTAATAGTTAAATTAATCAACACATTTATTTTAGATGTTTCACTCAGTCAGCTTATTATATTTACATCTATGCTATAATTTGTTATGCACATATTGATTATTTTGAATTATTTTGTAAGAAAAAAAATTAAAAAAGGGGGGTGGACAGGATTCGAACTTGGGTGGATAGCTAGGCAGCAGAGGGCTAGCCACTGGGCTAAGTATCAAGTCTTTATACAATGCCACGCTCGGCTCTTTTAAGTAGATGCTAGATATAGCCGTGACACACATCTCATCGGTGTGCCACGGTTAGGTCAGCCGTGATGCACATCCCCTCGGTGCGCCACACCAATTACGAGTATAGAGAGGGGCGTTCGATCCCCTTCTCCCCCCCGATCCCCTTCTCCTGCGCCCTTTCCTCTCTCACCTGCGATCGATCCAGCCGCAGACCACCGCCACCGCTGCGCCTTCACTGCAGACCACCGCAGACCACCGCCGTGCCTCCACTGTAGACCACCGCCCCTCTCACCTCTTCCCTCCACACCTCCGCGCCGTCACCTAGGAGGAGGAGGAGGCATTCCGTCCCCATTGCCGCGCCGTGACCTAGGAGGAGTAGGAGGAAGCAGGCGCAGGACCAGGAGCAGGAGTAGGACCAGGAGAAAGAGGAGCTTGGCGCCGTCCCTGTCTCCATTGACTAGGAGATTGGCGCCGTCCCTGTCTCCATCGACCGCGCCGCAGGAGCGCCAAGGACACCGACTTCTTTCCCTCCCGCCAAGGCCCCAGCGTGAACGACTACACCAAGCCCTAGGTAAGCCCCCTCCTCCTCCCCTCCCGCCCTGTTCTTGTTCCTCTGCTGAAACTCTGAAACTCTAGGGCGCCCTCTTTCGGAAACTCTGAGACCGATCGACCATGTGTTCTTGTTGACCATGTGATCTTTTTCTTGTTAGTAATATCTGTTGTTATCCTTGATAAAGCGCCTAGAGGGAGATGCTTTGATCATCAACATGCATGTGTGATGTGAGCTCACCTCACTTTCTAGAAAACCATGGATTGGCTGCGTTTCTGTAGGATTAGCTTGATGAACTTCGCAAACCGAACAAGAAATGCTGCTTATTGATGAATATCAGAAGTACACATGTTTTTGTGCGTGTGAGAGTTGACTAGGACAGGTTCATGCTTTGCTGAACGACTTGGCGAGTTTCAGGTTCAGTTTCAGTTTCATGTTCATACTTTATTTGACTGTCTGATAGGATATGATTGATGAAAGATTTGCAGTAAGAAATCATGCAAATTGCTAGCATGGCCATTATACGTAAAAGATCAACTTGCCCACTGTTTATCATATATTGTATCTGTTAATATTTGTCTGTAAGCTGCCTGACGTGCTTGTGCAATTTGCTGTTGCAATTAGTACTTGTCAAAATGTGATGTGGTTTTTGTTATCTGGAAGATGTCATGTTTCCCCCTCTCTCTGTACTTACTGTAACTTGACATAAACCTGCTATGCCATTGTTGTTTTGAGGTACTAGAATAATGCCCCGCGCGTTGCAGCAGATTGTTTGAAACATGAATTGTCTATAGAAATATGCAAGATTTAGTTGATCATATCATTCGAGTTGCTAAATTAAAATGACATAAACATGTATATATGTATTTTAGAGTTTAAAGTTCATTATGTTTCAAGGACGTACATGATTGATATAGATAAGTTGAAATCAATGGGTTGAATAAATGGATGATGTGAATAGTTTACATGAAGATTTTCGGATAATGTTTTTTACAAAAATTTCATCAGTTGGTAAAGAAGATCACATAATGTCGAATAACATTTGTATGATTTTCATCATTAAAAATAATTGGACAAAATTCACTTGGTTGACAAAGCTAATTCCAGTGTTGTACATATGATTTAACTTCGTAATTACGTAGCGGGATGGTGTGATCTTATTAGTAGTAGAACAGAGAAAAAAGAATAGCATGGAAAATTTGATGGCTAAAATGAAATATGATGTGTATATTTGCATGTATAGATATACAATTTAATATTAGTGGGATGATGTGGATGATTGATTTGCTAAAAAAGCAAGTGATGTGGACTGATTGCATGTTGAGATTGATAAATATTAATTGCACTTAGTGGGGTTTTGCTTTATAAGAAGATTTTTGCATAATTTTTTTAGAAAATTTTCAGCAGTTAGTAACATAAGAAAATATCGAATAACATTTGTATAATTTTCATCATTGAAAATAATTAAACGAAATTCACTTAGTTGACTAAGCTGATTCCGGTGTTGTACATATGATCTAACTACGTAATTACGTAGTGGGATGGTGTGACCTTATTAGTAGTAGAATAGAGAAAAAGAATAGCATGAGAAATTTAATGGCTAAAATAAAATATGAAGTGTATACTTGCATGTAGAGATTTAAAATTTAATATTAGTGGGATGACGTGGATAATTGATTGGCTAAAAAAAGCAAGTGATGTGGACAGCTTGCATGTTGAGATAGAAAAATCATAAATGCATCTTAGTGGGGTTTTGTATTATAAGAAGTATAGATTTATCCATTGGATTATTGCCCAGCAACAAACTGTGCAAGTGCTTGTGAGCTAGACAATTCTCCAGTGGTATTTATTGATGATTATGCCCCTAGTAGCTCCTGAACTGATAAGTATATGATACTTTCTTGATCTTGTTGCCGTAATTTATTATATGATAGGAACTGTTGCTTCCATCTTGGTTAAGCCCCTGGCCAATTATGCAAAGTATGAGGCCCTAATTTATATAAGGACATATACTATGCTTGAACCAAATCTGAGAGGATGTGCCACCATGCCCCCCTCTTGTGTTTCTGTGAATATCTAAGTTCTTGATATGGAAAACATGGGATGATTTGTGTTTGAGGTGCCAAATCCTATGGTTTTGGTGCCCAAAAACTTTACTATTAAGTGATTGCCTGTTATAACTGATAAGAATAGATCTATGCTTGTTTAATTGACCCAAGGCACTTTCATATAGATAGGAACAAATATTATGCTTACTTGTTTTCCTTGGCCAAGCCTGTGATGTTGTTCTGAGGCACTTTCATATAGATAGGAACAAATATTATGCCACTATTTAATTCCATGTGATGTTTTTAGTATAGCAACACTATGCCAGGCTGAGGAAAAAATCATAGCCCTATTCTCTATGCATAGCTTTGCAATTTATTGCTAAGTGGTGTGTAGAGTTCAACCTGTTGGGTGTTGATGCTGTGATTGTTTGGTAAGCTTGTGGATCTACTGCTGGTTGGCGTTGCTGGGTTGTTGGCCTTCTCCATGCAGTTCTTGCTTGTTTGTGTTGATGTTGCGATTGTTTGGTAAGCTTGTGGATCTACTGCTGGTTGGTGTTGCTAGGTTGTTGGCCTTCCTCCATGCCTTTCACAGATTCCTGATGGTGGGTCAATTTGTGGAGAATTGTCTCTTGTTGTGTTCTTGAGCTGTGCAGCTCGAGCTGGTGTGATGGCAGTGAAATGGGGCTTTGCTTCTGTTGCTCTAGCGCTAGTGGTGCCAAGCCTATGATGTTGTTCTGAGGCACTTTCATATAGATAGGAACATATATTATGCTACTATTTAATTCCATGTGATGTTTTTAGTATAGCAACACTATGCCAGGCTGAGGGAAAAATCACAACCCTATTCTCTGTGCATAGCTTTGCAATTTATTGCTAAGTGGTGCGTAGAGTTGAACCTGTTGGGTGTTGATGCTGTGATTGTTTGGTAAGCTTGTGGATCTACTACTGGTTGGTGTTGCTGGGTTGTTGGCCTTCCTCCATGCAGTTCTTGTTGGGTTGTTGGCCTTCCTCCATGCAGTTCTTGCTGGTTGGTGTTGATGTTGTGATTGTTTGCAATTGGTACTTTGCAGGGTGTTGGTACCACATTTGGAAATCTGTCCGGCCATCCAGCCGTTTAAAACTTTGCAGGGAATTCAAATGAGTTGCCCATTTTCACCGAAATGTTGATTAATTTCCGTTTCGGCGAAAATCGGGCACTCTAGTGTTAGAAAATTAGCAAAGGTCATGCCGGATTTTTCGGTGAATTTAGGACTTAGCCGTTTTCCCGTGATCGAGTAGTATGTCGATTTTTTTGCCTTTAGAATAACCAATAGTTTCCCCCTTCAGAACATGGTACACAACGACGAGGCCGGCGGTTCTAATCCGTTCTGGAAAATCTCCGAGGAAGAAGAGGAGCAATACGACCTGACGGCCGATGCCGGGGCTGACGCTACCACTAGCGGTGGCGACGAGGATGACGCCACGACTAGTGGCGCCGCTGATACCACTAGTGGCACCGCCGGCGGGAATGAAACCGCTGATGCCGGCGGTCAAATAGATGGTGGTAGCCAAGCCAAGAAGAAGACGACAACGAGAAAACGGAAAAGGAATAGTCTCCGCACCTACCGTGAAGCGTTCACGGAAGTGGATCGCAATGGGTACCCTATCGCGCCCGAGGCAGTGGTCAAAGGATTCGGAAACAAATTGGTTGCATGGTCCGGGAGATTGTCAAGATCACCACCGATGATCTAAGGAAAAAAGAGAATACCCATTATCGGGTTGTTCTCTTTAGAAAGCTGCACGAACGATACTTGTACCCGCATCCGCCAGAAGAGCCGCTTAAGTACAATATCGAAAGTCTGGAGGGGAATCCAGTCAACAATGCCGCCATTGGTAAGATGAACAACGCCTTGTCCAATTGGAAACACCGGGTGAAGGTTGCGCTCTTCAACCCCCAAAAAAGTTTTGAGGAGGCTTTAGCGAGTGAGCCGAACATCACCGGGTAAGGTACGGGATCAACAGTACCTTACCCTGCCTAATCAAGTCCAAGAATGGGCCTCCCGCTTGTCGATGGTCGGCGATGACAAGGTTAGATAAGAGATATATGATATCCAGAAGTGCTTTGCCACGAAAATCGTTCATGAAGTGGTGAATAAGAGTTGGACATTTCACTGCCGGTTCGCCATGTCGAACCGCGACATAGATACCTACCTAGCAACTACATGTGACGACATGCCCTTCATCACTCCGAAGGGCTGTCCCGTGGTAATCCCTGGGCGGATGAGTCAGAAGGAGTGAGAACTATTGTAAGGCTTGCTACATTTTTTGAAATTAGTTGAACTCAATCGTTAGGGTTATGAATCGTCCATCGTGTAACCGATGCGCAATTATGTCAATTCTTGATTTTCTTACTTTTTATTATTGCGGTCCTACTTGTGATGTTTGTTAGATCTTTTGTATAAATGCCGATGATTAAAAGAGTTGGTTCACACTAAGATGGCCTTGGTGGTCTGGTGCGCCTTGTGATTTTCACAAAATTATGATCTTGTGCATACCACTTGGCGCTCCAGGTCCACCAAGGCTGCTTGTATGTGTCCATCCTAAATATGAGGCACACAGACCGATGACCATCTTGTTCCTATTAAGAGGAGGTACTACACGCGGTGGTGATCTGGGGAAAGGAACGAAGACGAGGGTTTCTAGAGTTCTTTGGAACTAAATAAGGTCACATATGTAATATTATATGGTTGGTGAGATCAGAACAAAGTTGACCCCTTTGGTGTACATTCGTAATGGTGACATTCCTCAGAAATCCCGTTCGGGGTTATGAAGAATGTCGCCGTTGTGGATGTGCACAAAAGGGTCCAACTTTGTTCGGATCTCACTATATTACATATATGATTTTGTTTAGTTTCAGAGAACTCCAAAAACTCTTCCTTCCCCCGCATCGCCATCACGTGTACTTACCTCGTAACAAGCACAAGATGCGAAGGTCGAACTTCACATGAAGGCCAAAATATGAGGCATGGACACCGATGACCATCTTGTGCCGTTTAAGAGGTACTACAGGCGGTGGAGATCCAGGGAAAGGAACGAAGACGAGGGTTTTTGGACTTCTTTGGAACTAAACAAGGTCACATATGTAATATTATATGGTTGGTGAGATCAGAAAGAAGTTGAGCCCTTTGGTGCGTATTCGTAATGGTGACATTCCTCAGAAATCCCGTCCGTGGTTATGAAGAATGTCGCCGTTATGGATGTGCGCAAAAGGGTCCAATTTTTTCGGATCTCACTATATTACATATATGATTTTGTTTAATTTCAAAGAAGTCCAAAATCCCTTCCTTCCACCGCATCGCCATCACATGTACTACCTCGTAACAAGCACAAAATGTGAAGGGCCAACTTGTTTTTGGAGAATGCCGGAAGTAATTAATGTGTTCCTTTGTGTTTACCTTTCATCTTATTTCTGTCATATTTCTCCATTTACTGATTACTGCAGACATGTTTAAAACTATTGTTTGTGGTTTTCTTTCTTGTCATTACAGATGGCGAGGTGCTACGTGGTATTTAGAGGCAGGATTCCAGGAGTCTACGACCACTGTGAAGACTGGTTCGAGCAAGTGAACAAGTTTAGGGGCAATGCCTACAAATCCTACAACACTAGAGTGGCGGCGGAAGCTAGGTGGTTCATCCATCTCGAGGAACAGAAGAAGAAGAACAATAACAAGTGGATGAAGACCCTCGCCGCCGCTGCTGTCGCCATCGCCTCTCTCGCCATGCTTGCGGTGCTATGGTTTCTAGCTAGATGATTAGGTTATCGGCGACTAGATAGGTCACTTGTAGTGATGATGAAGCATCGATCGATATAATCGATCTCGATGATTAACTGTCTGATGTATCTATTCGGTTCTGATGAACACTTTGTAGTGATAATCAACTAATTGATGTAGCTATTCGGAATTCTAAGTAATATGATCGACTATGATATATTATTTGTTTGTCACATAACTGTTTTGATGAACTTTGTCTACTTATACTCTTCTGTATTTGAGTTGTATATACCTGTATAAATACAATACTGCGTATTTAAAAAAAATACATGATAATATAGCCATGACGCACCTAAAAGAATAGACGTGGCGCACCAGGCAACTTAGCCGTGGAGACAAAATATAGGCGTGGCGCACCAGTTACCATAGGCATGACGCACCTAACTCACTTAGGCGTGGCGCACCACCCATAGCCGTGGCGCGCCGTGGCCGTGCCCATAGGTACAGATAGGCGTGGCGCACCGCGCTGGTGCGTCACGGCTAAATCAATTGGCACGGCATGAGAGCCATGGCACACCATGGTGCGTCACGGATAAGCCAAAACGGTGCGCCATGCATTAGGTTTTCCCTAGTAGTGTGTGCACTGCGCCGCTTGGTGAGATCATCGGCAACAAAGACGCCACCGGCTGCGTGGCCAAATGGGCGGTCGACCTCACCGCACACACGGTGCTCTACCAACCCCGCACAGCCATCAAGTCACAGGTGTTCGGACTTCATCGTCGACTATGCGCAGACACAATACCTCCCCCCAGTTCCCGACTCCGTCTACTGGCGGATGCACTTCGAAGCCTCCAAGATGCGCGGGGGCCTAAGATCCGGGGTCGTGATCGCCTCGCCCAAGGGAGACCGCCTGGAGTACGATCTACAGATTCACTTCAAGGCCTCAAACAACATCGCCGAATACGAAGCACTCGTCCACGGCCTCCGGCTGGCCAAAGAAATGAATATTCGGTGCATCCTCTGTTTCGGAGACTCCGACCTCGTTGTCCAGCAAACCTCCGGCAACTGTGACGCCAAGGAAGACAACATGGCCCCTTACTGTTTCTTCGTGCAGCAGTTCTGCGCCTGCTTCGACGGATGCAAGTTCCACCACGTGCCGCAAGCGCTCAACGAGACGGCTGATATGCTCGCCAAGCTCGCCTCCACCAGGAAAATTATACCGCCTAGCGTCTCCCTCGAGCACCTTCACAAGCCGTCAATCACTCCATCACCGAACTCCGACTCCATCGTCCTACCGGCTGACCCAGCCGGCCCAAAGGACTCAGAAGCCGCCGGCTCCTCGACACCACCGTCCGGCTCAAAGACGACCCTGACACAAGTCATGACAACCATCGACCAGCCGGACCCGGGTGCTCTCCAGCCGGACCCGGGGGCTCGCCTCTCCATCCGGACCCGGGGGCTCGCCTGCCCGGCTCGGGTGCTCTCCAGCCGGACCCGGGGGCTCGCCTGCCCGGCCCGGGTGCTCTCCAGCCGGACCTGGGGGCTCGCCTGCCCAGCGCGGGTGCTCTCCAGCCGAACCCGGGGGCTCGCCTGCCCAGACCGGGTGCTCTCCATCCGGACCCGAGGGCTCGCCCGCCCAGCCCATCTGCCCTCCAATCGGCACCCGGGAGCTCGCCCGCCCAGCCCGGCTGCCCTCCAATCGGCACCCGGGTCAAATATGACAAAGGAAGCACGACTAGAAGTGCTGCAACACGACGCCTTCGACAAGTACCCGACGCTGGGGGTGGGCACAACCCTACCTCGACTTCCTCACGCAGAACAAGCTCCCCCCGGACGAGATACTCGCCCGCCAAATCCAACGACGTGCAAAGGCGTTCGCCATCATTAACAACCACCTGCACAAGCAGAGTTTAGGAAGTATTTACCTACGCTGCATCGAGTAGAAGAAATACACAAAGGCGAGTGCGGCCACCACACGTCAACTCGAGCAACTTGCTCGAAGGCCATCCGCTACGGATTCTACTGGTCAACCATAGCAGCCGACGCCGAGAAAATGATCAAGGCCTGCAACGGCTGCCAGTGTTTCATAATGCGAAAGCACACGCCAAGCACGGCTCTCAGAACCATCCCCATCACTTGGCCTTTCGCCGTATGGGGACTGGACATGGTAGGCCCGTTCAAGACGGCCCGAGGCGGCATGACCCACCTGCTGGTTGCCATAGATAAATTCACCATGTGAATCGAGGCCAAGACGATCAAGAAACTAGACGGTCGGACCGTCATCACCTTCTTCAAGGACATCATCTACGGCTACGGCTACCCGCACAACATCATCGCCGACAACGGAACAAACTTCGCCAAGGGCGCCTTCGCCCAGTTCTGCGGGGACAAAGGGATCCGGCTGGACCTAGCATCCGTCGCACACCCCCAGTCAAACGGACAAGTGGAAAGGGCAAACGGCCTGATCCTCCAGGCATCAAGCCCCGGCTAGTCGACCCGCTCAAGAGGGCACCTGGCTGCTGGATAGAAGAACTCTCCTCCGTCCTATGGAGCGTGAGAACAACGCCCAACCGGTCCACCGGTTACACGCCCTTCTTCCTCGTCTACGGCGCGGAAGCCATCCTCACGGTTGACATACAGTTCGACTCACCCCGAGCTATCCTATACACCGAGGAGGACGCAAGGCAGGAGAACCAAGTGGGGTGGACTTACTCGAGGAAACGCGCGATTTGACCCTGTCCAGATCAGCCATCTACCAACAAGACCTCCGCCGGTATCATAGCCGGCGAATCCGGCCGCTCGCCTTCAGAGAAGGCGACCTCGTACTCCGGCTGATCCAGGACACGAAGGGCCTTCACAAGCTGTCCTCCCCCCTGGGAGGGCCCTTTCATCATCAGCCGAGCGTTGAGCAACAACGCCTACTACCTCATCGATGTACGCGAGCCGCGCAAGAACAAAGGGGACACCTCCTACGACGAGAAAAAGCGCTAGTGGAACGCAGAGCTGCTATGCCTGTTCCATGCCTAAATGTAACACCCTGTACCCCCGGCTACTAATAAAATCAGCCGACACCCTCAAGGAAGGCACTTGGGAGGGCCCGCCCTTTGCACCGCATTTATTACACTCACATCGCTAACCGGCAAAAGCAGTCGGCTCACGCCCTGGAAATTAGTCGTAAAAGTAGCGTACTCGGGGCCAAAGGCTCATTTTGCGGATCCGGCTGCAGAACGCAACCCAGTAGTTCAACCAGCCAGAGCGCAAGCCAACAACCCATACGTGAAAAAACGACTAAGGCTCGAGACAAAGCCGGTCGCTCAGCAACATTGCAAAAACCTCGCCCGAGTTTGACCACGCGGAAGTTTGCCATTGTGCCAACGATAAGACGACCTCCTCTTCAGTTCCAGCTGTAGACCACAACTCGCCTGACACGTTGGCACGAGCAAGGACCAGACGGCAAGGGACACAAACGCTAAACCCCGCATGCGGAACTAGCGCGAATTTTCACCCAACTAAGTCAAAATGGCTAAAATTAAAAATTCCCATCATCCTTCCGCTTTAATGGACTAACGATTTAACCAAGTCCCAAGTTATTGACAGAAAAGCAGCTACTCGGCCTCGAGGCGCAATCGGCAAACCTTTTTCCAACGATGCTTGAGATTGGGCCCGCCTACCAAGGGTATCCGGCCCCAATCTCGGGGGTTGTACCTGGTGGGCAGGCTAGAACGCTACCACCGGGTAAAACGGAAAAAGGATGGCAAAAGCAAAAAGCAACAAGGGAGAACGAACCACTTCCGCATTTACAAAGTAAAAGTATTCAAGTACTACAGCTTCACCCGGCATCCCTGGGACAAACGTCAAAGATCAAGATCCAACCAAACAAATACGCCCGGCATCCCGGGGACCCAGTCCGTTCTCGCTGCTTCTTCCCCAGCAGCCGGCGCCGTAGCTGCGACAGGCGGAGACACCACCGTGGCCGGATCCTCGACTCGCGCCCTAGCCGCCCTTTCGACAGCTTCTCCAATCGGCTCCTCCACGTCCTCCTCCGGCTCCTCGGGGAAGAAGGCGTCTAGGTCCACGTAGCCGCCCAGTCGGCTGGCGGCTATTCGAACACCCGGAAGCACACGAAGCGCTTCGAAGCTCAGCCCTTGGCGGAAGCCGCGGGTCATGCGCTTGAGGCCTGCCTCGTCGAAGCTGGGGGTGAACCGTGACATAATCATGGTCAGCGCCATCTCGGCACCCGAGCGCACGACCGTCTCCCCAAGGCGGTCGACGACGTCAGGCACTTCCTGCAGGCGCGCCGCAAGGTCCGCCATGCTATCCGGCACCACTTCGTCTTCCCAAGTCGCCGAGAAGATGGCCTGCCAGGCCTCCCCCAAAGCCTTGGCCTCCTCTCCAAGGGTGACCACCCGGTCCTCTACGGTGGGCTCCCAGTCGGCCACCGCCTCGGAATCAGCAGCCACACGAAGCTCGAGCGCATGACTGCGGCGAAGGACGTCGTCCACCTCCGGATAGTAACCGAACACGCGAAAGCAGTACTCAGGCGGGAAGTTCTACCCCGCCTCACAACCGATAAGAAAGGAGCAACATACCGGTGCGGCGCTGCTGACGAGGTCGAGCTGGTCCTGGAGAGGCTGCACCGTGTCCTCCCTGTCCTTCTTCGCCTTCTCCAGCTCCGCCTCAAGCAGCCTGAAGGCCTCCCGCTGCCTGGTCATGGAGGTAGCATTCTCCGCCTTGGCGGTCTCGAGGGTGGTTTCCAGGAGCACCGCCTCGGCCTGATGGGCATTCGACTGCTCGGCACGGCGGCGAAAGTCGACGGTGGCCTCCGAGTGCTGCCGGTCGCTTTCATCCAGCATCCGGGCCACCTCGGCATCCGGGATGGAAATCTTCGCCGCCTCCTTCAGCTTGGCCAGCTACTCTGCAAAGCGACAAAGACGATCCCGTCATTTACAAAAGAACGAATCACCCGGCTAAAGGGAAGAAGGCCACTTACTCAGCAGTTGCGAGCCGGCTGCCCGGACAAGGTTCTCCTAGTGGCTGGCATCCTGAAGACAAAGTCAAAAAGATAAGTACGCCACGCGGCCACCTGCGCAATCAAGAAGGAAGAAAAGGAACATACCAGCATCAACCTATTCGCGTCCTCGCTGGCCGCCACTGCCAGCGCCAAGTCCTTGGCCAGGGCCGCCGCCATCGCCGCTGCCACCTCCAGGTCCTTCTTCAGTGACCGCCCGCGCGTCGAGCGTTTTGATGGGCACCCGGATGCTCCCGGGAGCCGGAGGACGGATCGCCGGTGCCTCAGAGCCAGACATAGAGGCTAAGGGGAACTCCCTAGAGGCCGGCTGTCCTGCCCCAGACGACACCAGGAAGGAGGGAGGCATGCCCAACCCCTGGTATGCGCCAGAGGAGCTCGTCACCACCGCCAGCGCGGTGCAAGTCGTCATCGTCATCGTCGGAGGAGGCACAGTACCTGGAGCAGAGGACGTGGCAGATGGAGGCCCGTTGGCAAGCGGGGCCACGACCGCGGCGGGAGCCGGCTCGGCAGCCTGAGGCTCGACCACCGCCTCCGGCTGAGGGGTCACATCCGGCTGCAGATGGTCCTCCGTAGCCGCCGTCATGGCGTCCTTCTGGCCCCCAGCCGCACCCAAGGACTCCACGGAGGGAGGAGCCACCTCCCGGACCGACGGGGGAGCCAAAGTCGGCATCAGGCTAGAGGGGACTGCGTCCCTGCAAACAAAAAAGAGAAAATGCGCTAAGTGAAGAACGCTTCCCGCGGAAGAAGAAACCAAGAAGATGGAGAAACTTACCCTGAAACAACCGGAGGCGGGGCCCTCCTCTGTCGCTGGCTGCTCCCAGCCGGAGGCGACGCGTCGCTCCCACGCTCCGCTCTCGGCTCCTCCTCCGCAGTCGACCGACTGCTCGAGCTGGAAGCCCAACGCCTCTTGGTCAAAGATGGCAAAGAAGCCGACGAATCGACATCAGATTCTTTGTCGACATCTATCACTTCATCATCCAGTATGGGGTGCTTACCGTCGCGAGCTGGTGCCAGGTGGTCCTCCGCCCCTTCCGCGTCGCCTACGGCCGGCTGTGTGGGAGGCGGCAGCGGCTGCAGGTCGTCAAGGAATTACGGGCCGTTGGGCCCGTCTTCCGCCAACTAGATCACAAAGAGCTACATCGACCACGAAGGTTCAAGGACTAGTCGGAAGAAGGAAATCAAGACAACCAATTGGGACGAAGAAGGATTTTACCTAGGGAGGGCGGCGCTGGCGGTTGTAGGGCGGCAGTCCGAACTGCCAGAGCTCCGTCACCACCTCCTTAGGCGCCAGGGCGCGCATCTGGCTCTTCAACAATGCCCAGTCGGCATCCGTCTGGGCCAGCCGGTTGGGGTCGTCCACCCCGGAGGTGAAGCACATCTTGCGCGATCGATGGTGGAGCAGCATCAGTCGGGGCACCATCCCCGCTAGCATCAGGTCCCGGCTGGTCAAGCCGCTGTTGACCTGGGAAATCATGTCCTCGCACTCCCGCGAGTTGCCCCGGGTCCGATCCGTCAAGTTGTTATGGTAGCCAGGCAGCCGGTTGACGAAGGGGTCGAGGCTGATCTGGTCCCCGCCCTGTAGATCCTCGACGTAGAAGTACGTATGCTGCCACATACTCGCCGACTCAACCAAGGTTAGCTCGGGAAGATGGGTGCCTTGCCGGGCCATGATGATGGCGCACCCTCACTTCACCAACGACCCCTGCGCCACCTCGGTTCCTCCCTTGAGGAAGAACATCTGGACGAACAGGTCGAGGTTGGGCCAGATGCCCAAGTAATTTTCACACAGGATTACGAAGTAAGCCAGATACGTCATCGCGTTTGGACCTAGATGGTGGATCTGGAGCCTGAAGTAGGAGAGGAAGGAGGAGACGAAGGACCTCACCCGGGGCACGAGGCCACGGTCCAGGTGGGAGAGGAAGAAGACGCGTTCGTTCTCCTGCGGCTGCGGCAAAACCTCGAACTCCGGTGGATCCCGCAACACTGTCCACAGCCCCTCGTCGATCTCAGTGTCCGGCCACCGTCGAGGCCGGGCCGAAGAAGCCCATGCCTCGATAGTAGCAGAGGTCTCCCCGCGTCACGCAGGAGCCCGCTCAGGAGCGCTTCTTCGGCGCGTCTTCGACGGCGGCCATGGCTCTCCTCGAGCCTACCATGGTCTCTTGACGGGGTGGGCATAGAAGCAGGTGAAGGTGGGCTTGCGGTGGCGACGCGGGGATCAGTGGAGAGGGCACGAGAAGAAGAAAAAGAGGCAAGGAGCGTTCGGGCACGAAGAATGGCGGAGAGGACCACGGGAGGGTCCTCCGCCCCCTACTTATAGCGGCTAGGAGCCGTCGGATGTGCGACGCATGGCGAACCGCTCTCCACGAACCCCCCACGTGGTGCGAGAAATGAGGGGTCGCGGGTGGTGCGCCGCAAAGGATCCGTAACTGCTTTCCAGGCCACAGAGGATCCCAACGCGAGAAACGAAGCGACGGCATCGACTTGACTGCGATCGCAGGCCCACGTGATAGCATGCGTCATAATCGACGTCACCCGGGCGAAGCATGATGTCACCACCTGCCGGCCTCGCGGAGAGACTGAGGCGTCGAGTGCTCTTCCGGCTGGTGGAGCCGGCAAGGACCAGGGGAACAGACGGGAGCCTCGCACCCGGCGCGCCAGCTCCTTAACTCCCACCTGTTCGGGGGCTAGTGTCGGGGGGATGATCCCCGGGTGCCTCAAGGAACCGGAAAGAAATAGCCAACGGCTAAGTCCTTCTCGTGTACGTCCGGGATGCTGTAGTACTAACACGCCCCGGGTGCCTCTTGTGCCAGCCGAAAGAAGTCTTCAACCGGTTACCGGACGATCAGCCGGGCGGAAGGCCCGCCCGGGTGATCCAGAAGTCAAAGACAGTAGGGAGGCCTGGCTAAGCATGCCAGCTCCTAGGCCTACGCAGGCCGCAGTACACCTACTCCCCGGTTCCACGGGGTACTCAAGGATGGGCTCTCCGTACCCGCGTACGACGAGCCACATTTCAATATGAAGCTAGCCGGTACCGCCCTACGCCCGCCGTACCGTCCGCATGGGCTCACGGTACTCCGCGTACGGACCGGGTACAAAGGCATGGGCAACCGAGCAGTCGGGAGTGGCTGCCAAGTACGCAGGCATGGGCAGCCGGGTACGCAGAGATGGGCAGGGCTCTGCCCCTTGTACGGTGCACGGTACGGCACCAACCGGACTCGCAGACCAAAGGACGAAGGGCATTTGTCCTAGAATCTCGCCGGCTGGTCTCGTACCAGCCGAACCCCAGTTGTAAGCTGGCCAATCTGACAGTATATAAGGACTGGCCATGCCTTGATAGCAGGGGACATTCTCTTCTCCCCCACGCCTCAATACACTCGAACAGAGCTCAGAGAGGAATCTTGTAACTTGTGCATCGATATCAAAGAGAGATAATAAGGAGTAGGGGTTTTACCTTGAGGAGAGGGCACTGAACCTGGGTACATCGTGTGTCTACACGCTTGCTATCCAATATCACACCAACGCCACCGTTTGCTAGCATGTCCCCTCTTTAAACACCATTAGAAACATCTTCTGGTGCTGCCGCGATTCAATGTGGTACAGTAACTTACTATGTGCCAAAAAAATAGCCAAGCCTCCCTGGTCACTTAGGGCGGCTCCGGAGGCTCCGCCGCCACCAACAACCTCTCTCGCCGCTTGTTCACCTCGCCGTCTCCAGAGGAGGCCGACTGTCCGACGGATGGCGGTGGCGAGGCGTCTCGGTTCGTTCTTTTTTTGTTCTCTCGCCTAGTGGTCTTCCTCCTCCAACCTGCAGTCGTCTCCCTGATCTGGCCGCCGGCTTTCTGATCTTGAGACTGCTGATTACGGATCTGATGGTTCACCGCTAGCAATTCCGGGCCGAATCCTTGGCTTGGCATGCGACCAAGGCATGCTTGCATGCAGGGCTTGACTCAAGATCTGGATGCATGTTGGCCACCGTGCCGGCGCATGCACGTAAGGCTGCTTGGGCTTGTGCACATGCACGGAAGATCGGCCACCGTTCAGCCTACCGGTTCGCTGCAGCACGTGGCCGTTGAAATTCAACTAATCTTGGGTGCGGCGTGCTGCCGCTGATGGCTGTGGCCGAGGGCATCGCCGAATTAATTTGGTGATGACGGATGTGGGATATATTATGGCGGTGGTGCCCGAAAGGCCACATAAAAATTTGAATGGCAAATGTCGAGTCGAGGCCGTTGTGTGAAGGGAAGCGGGGAATGGTGACGATCAATGGACGGTGCTTTTCGCCTATGCATGATTTTCGGTCGCGTGGCGATGACTATGTCGGATCATGTCTGCATGAGCTATTTCTGGTTGAAGCAATGGATTGTCAGTCGCGAGAAGTTAGGATCTGGACAAGTTCAGTTTGTGCTGCGTAAACTGATGCAGCTTTTCTGTTCCTTTCTGTTATTTAACGAAACTGAAAACGGAAGAGGTCTTCGTGTCCGAGCGATACGGCCGCGCCATCCCACGGCCACTCGTCCACGTCCTCGATGCCGCCATGCGTGCGTTTATCTCGTGCCATCCCACGACGCAAACATAGCGACCCTAATCTAACAAACTACAGATCAACTAAACACGGTCGGTGCACAAACAGGCTCATGCACACGCCGTACTTATTCTGACGAAAACTGAAACTAGAAAGCTACAGGCGACAGGATTATATGATCAACAATTCTCCTCCTAATCCTGACGCCCAGAGAGAACCTCCAGGACACCGAGCTTCAGTCGCATCTCCATGAACTTGACACGGCCCAGTGACTTGGTTAGCATGTCTGCAAGCTGTCCATCGGTACTGACATGCTTGATGTCCAACTTGCCGCCCTCGATGCACTCACGAATGTAATGAAATCGAGTGTCAATGTGCTTACTTCTTTCATGATGCACGGGGTTCTTGCTCAGCTCGATCGCGGACTTGTTGTCCACATGCAATATCACCGTTGCAGGGTTTCTTCCAAGTAGCTCGCCAAGAAGCCGGCTCAGCCACACTGCTTGACATCCTGCCTTCCCTGCTGCTATGTACTCAGCTTCGCAAGAGGATAATGCCACCACTGATTGCTTCTGTGACGTCCATGTGATGATGCTGGATCCGAGGAAGAAGACGACGCCCGTTGTGCTCTTCCGATCGTCGACGTCCCCAGCTAAATCACTATCACTGAACCCTGTCAATTCTGGATAATCAATGGATCCCTTCTTGTACCTGCACCCGTATCCGGTGGTGCCGCTGACGTAGCGCAGTATCTGCTTAACTGCTGCCCAATGAGACGCAGTTGGAGCCTCCACGTATCTGCTCACCATGCCCACGGAATGAGTGATGTCTGGGCGCGTGTTGCAAAGATACCTGAGACTCCCAACGATGCTCCGATAGCGTGTGATGTCCATCACCTCTCCAACACCTGCCTTGCTCATCTTCAGGCGATTCTCCATCGGCGTGTGACAGGCATTGCAGCCTGCCAGCCCCGCGCTCTCCAGGATCTTGAGCGCGTAGGCACTCTGACAGAGCGTGATCACCCCCGCCTCCTGTTTCACCTCCACTCCAAGGTAATAGCTCAGGAGCCCAAGGTCGCTCATCTCGAAGACCTTGTGCATCTCGGCCTTGAAACTGGCGATGTCGTCCTTGCTCGTTCCAGTGATGATCAAATCGTCGACGTAGACGCCGACAATTAGAGTGGCTCCTCCAGTGTTTCTCCTGTACACTGCGTGTTCGACGGGGCTCCAATCGAAACCCAGCGACGTCAGAGACGCATCCAGCTTAGCATTCCACGCACGAGGCGCTTGGCGTAAGCCGTATAAGGCCTTGTGCAGACGGAGCACCTTGTTCTCCTGCTCGTGGTCGATGTAGCCGGGTGGTTGGTCTACATAAACCTCCTCCTCGAGGTCGCCGTTTAGGAACGCTGATTTCACATCCATGTGATGTACCTCCCATCCGCAGTGAGCCGCAAGTGCCAAGAGTAGCCGCACGGTCTCCATGCGTGCAACCGGTGCGAATACTTCGTCAAAATCCACTCCTTGGCGTTGCGCATATCCTTTCGCCACGAGACGAGCTTTGTGCTTGATCACATTGCCTGATGGGTCCTTCTTCACCTTATAGACCCATTTAAGACCAATTGCCTTGTGCCCGGGTGGGAGAGAGGTGAACTCCCACGTGCCATTGCCGCGTATGGCCTCCAACTCGACATCCATGGCTCTCCTCCAGCATTCCTCACTCAAAGCTGCATCCACTGAGCCTGGCTCTTCAGCAGCTGCGAGACAGAGATCATCATCCAACTCGTCTTCGGCCTTCATGACATAGTCATCATAGATTGGGTTGGGCTTGATGATTCCGTTGCGTGCGCGCGTCACCATCTGATGATATGGCCTTGGAGGAGTTGGAGTTGGAGCCGCGTTTCCTTGCAGTGGCGTTGAGGTGCGTACAGACCATGGGGTGTCGTTGCCCAGATGCATACTAGGCGCGGGAGAGCAGCTCCTCTGTACCGTGGCCTCCTGCCCGGCAGAGTTTTGAGGCGAACATTGCCTCACGGCAGAACTTTCCGCTCGAAATTCTGCCGCCGCTGGAACTGGATGAGTGAAGACCTCGACGTGGAACGGTCCGCCGTCAGCACCTGCTCCTGTCTTCTCCCAATCCCATCTTGCAGCCTCGTCGAAGATCACGTCGCGTGACACGTGCACACGATCCTTGACGGGGTCGTACACACGGTAAGCTGCTGACCCTGGCTCGTACCCAAACAGTACCATCGGTGTGCTGCGATCATCGAGCTTGGCAGGATGTGGTTTCGTCACCTTCACGTGTGCTACGCAACCAAACACCCGCAGGTAGCTCACATCAGGCCTGTACCCATACCACTCCTCGAACGGGGTCTTCCCTTCCACGCTCTTCGTCGGAGACCTGTTCAAGAGATAGACAGCAGTGGTCACTGCCTCTCCCCAGAATCTTGCAGGTACTCCCATGGCCTTCATCAAGCTCCTTGCGGTGGCCACGATCGTTTGATTTCTGCGCTCCACCACACCGTTTTGCTGAGGTGAGTAAGGTGCTGTCAGTTGACGCCCAATTCCTTCATCGGCGCAGTATTCCGCGAACGTGGCCACGGTGAACTCCCCACCGCGGTCTGTCCGCAGCAGCTTCAGCTTGCGCCCCGTTTCCACCTCAGCACCCGCTCTGAATCGCTTGATCGCCGTCGCAGCCTGGTCCTTGGTCGACAGCAACGTGAGCCACATGAAACGGCTCTTGTCGTCGACGAGGAGCAAGAAATAACGCCTTCCACCAGGTGTCGCCGGCGTGATCGGCCCACATAGGTCACCATGGACCAAATCCAGCAGGCCTTCTGCTCGCTTCTTCGCTTGCTGAGGAAATGGTGCACGGCGCTGCTTCCCTGCGAGGCAACCGTCGCAGAGTTGCTCGACGTGATCGATGCGAGGCAGTCCACGAACCATGCCGAGCCGCGACAGCTTCCTCAGGGCATCAAAGTTCAGGTGGCCAAACCGTGCGTGCCACCTCCATGATTCCTCTGCTTGTACCGCGGCGAGGCACACTGGCTTGGCAATGTCGAGGGTGACCACGTATAGCCGGTTCCGTGCGCGCGGCACTCGTGCGAGCAGGCGCTGCTGTCTGTCGTACAGCTTCAGAGAGCCGCCGTCGAGGTCGATACGACACCCGTTCTCGTCGAGTTGCCCGAGGCTGACGATGTTCGTGCGCAGGCGAGGGATGTAGTAGGCGTCAGTAAGCGCGTGGTGATCGCCGTTACCGCACGCGAACATGATCGTGCCCTTTCCCTTGATGTCGACGACGGATCCGTCGCCGAACTTCACCGTGCCGCCCACGTTGGTGTCCAGCTCCGCAAAGACATCACGGCGCCCCGTCATATGGTTGCTTGCACCAGTGTCAAGAAACCACTGGTCGTCGTTCTCCTCCTTGGCACCGAGGAAGACTCGCTCCTCCACGAGGTGGACTCGCACCGGCGTGCCGATCACCATCGGCATGGACGCGCCCGCGCCAGCGACAGGAGGGAGTTCCTTGTCAATGCACGCCATCAGCAAGGCTGGTCCCTCGTCGTCGCTGACGGTGCAGAGTCGCGTGAGGTGCAGCGCGGGCTTGTCCTCCTCCGTCGCGGCGATGTGGGCCTGGTGCTGCTGTCCCTTCCGCTCGCGTCGCGGTTCCGGACAGTCACGGGAGATGTGCCCTGCAAATTTGTTGCAGTTGTAGCACTTCACCCCGGACATGTCACGTTCGCCGCGCTCGCCGTTCGATCCACGACGGTCGTTGCCGTGGGTCTTTTGCTTGCCGCGGCCACCTCCCTTGCCGCCGTTGCCGTGGGAGGTAGATCCCTGTCCGTGCTCCTTCTTCTTCCCACGGGCGATCCACTGTTCCTCCGTGAGGAGAAGGTGGCTGCCTGCAGCATCCGCGCTGCCGAGGGAGCATCTCTCCACCGAGGATCTCAGACGCCCGATGAGCTCCTCGACGGACATGTCACTGAGGTCGAGGAGCGTCTCGATGGAGCATGCGATCTGCGAGTATTGAGCAGGGACTTCACGCAATATTTTTTGAACGATCTTTACCTCGTCAACTTCGTCCCCGAGAGAGCGCAGGTTGTTGGCGAGATTCGTGATCCTCATGCCGAACGCGTCGAGCGTCTTGCCGTCCTTGAACGAGATTTGCTCGAACTCCTTGCGAAGCCTCTGCGCCGTCGCCTCGCGAGCGCGTGTCACTCCCATCCTCATCAGCTTGATGACCTCCCACGCCTCCGCGGACGTGTTCTTGACAGCAAGGACCGGCACCATCTCAGGTGGTACCGCTCGCAGCAGCGCGGAGAGCGCCGCCATGTCCTCGCGGTCGCCGGGCTCGACGATCCCGGCTACGGCCTCCCATAAGCCCTGGGCGCGCAGGTTGATTTTCATCACCAGCGCCCACTCGATGTAATTCGTCGCAGTGAGGGTGGGGTAGACGATGTTGCCGCCGCCGTGACTCTCCCGTATCACGCGCTCGTGGACGACCACCTCGCCGCCGCCCTTGCGCACCACGCTCCGACCTCGCTCCCGCGTCTGCGAGGATGGGCGCGATGGTGTGCGCGAGGGCGATCTCGATTTCGTGAGATCTCCTTTGTCCATCGCCTCCTTCGTCTTCCCCTTGTCGCCGCCCTTCTCACTTCCGGTCATGGCGTACGGTGGATCCTCTCTACGAGGCTCTGATACCACTTGTCAGTCGCGAGAAGTTAGGATCTGGACAAGTTCAGTTTGTGCTGCGTAAACTGATGCAGCTTTTCTGTTCCTTTCTGTTATTTAACGAAACTGAAAACGGAAGAGGTCTTCGTGTCCGAGCGATACGGCCGCGCCATCCCACGGCCACTCGTCCACGTCCTCGATGCCGCCATGCGTGCGTTTATCTCGTGCCATCCCACGACGCAAACATAGCGACTCTAATCTAACAAACTACAGATCAACTAAACACGGTCGGTGCACAAACAGGCTCATGCACACGCCGTACTTATTCTGACGAAAACTGAAACTAGAAAGCTACAGGCGACAGGATTATATGATCAACATGGATGAGGAGAGGATGATACTTCACAGCTTGCATGTGAATATGGTTTCAGGTGGCAATGTCCATGTCAAAACCATGTCCGTGGCGATCGTGAGCCCGGTGGTTGGCTCATTGTATCGGTGTTCTCGGCACAGCTGCAACACATGGTGGCTTTGTTTTGGATGGTGCTCTTTGAGTACCGAGTCTTGATCTTCAGGGTAAAAACCCTAGGTCTGGCTTTTATTGGTTGTGCCTCGCAATGGCGTACTTGCCTCTTCCTTGTTAAAGGCATTGTGTGGAGAATATTTGGACTTTCTTGAGGGTGAAAACCCATGATCTGACTTTGTTCTTTGGATCGGGAAACGATGGCGCTTATGCACTATGTTCTTCGTGAATGAGTTGCTTTTCGAGAGCCTCTTTCATAGTCTAGATGTTGCCAGTGCTGATGTTTTGTTTCACCTCTATGAGTCGCTAATCTCCTTGGCAGGTGTTCTTTTTCTTCTTCTTTTTTAGCTGTGTGCATCCTTGATGTCTCGACTGGTTCTTGACATTACGTTATTGCAGAGGCCAGGTATAATTTGTATCTTCTTGATTATAATATACTCCCATTATAAAAAAAATCGAGAGAAGACTGTGCATTGGACTATACTAAACTATAGCCGGTGTGCTAGAGGCCATATCACTATCTTCACGATCAAGCTAATCGAACTTCCTCGGCCCGAGAAGAAGCCATCTGACTGAGACACCAAGAATGCCGGTAAAATACGGAAACACAGCTATATCCACCGCTCTAGAAGAGCAACGATCAGACGGTTTATGCCTTCTTCACGTCAACGGGGTTACCACCACCCTTGAAGTGGACAAGGAGTCAGGGAAACCTTATTTGTAATCCGCAATCGCCAACATAGAACCATCATGGGGCGTAGGAGGAGAACTTTATTCCTAATCCGAATCCTATATGCCCACCCCCATCCACCACCAACATGGTGGGCGTAGGAGGGGACATGTCGCTTTGCCGGCTGGGAATGATGGAGATGTGAACATATTTTCATAGGAGATGATGGTTACCCATAGCGTTGTTTAATTGCCACATCATCTGTCGATCTACATAATTCTCCCTCCGTTCGCTTTTAGTCTACATTCTGGCTCATACTCTACATCCTGGATGGTCCCCGCTCTCGTGATTAAGAGGAGAGAGGGGCCAAACAACATGCATGCATAGAGATTGGCCAAATTATATGCAACCTTCATGAATTGCATTAATTAAGCTTGGTTTAACCAATAGGGTGAGTTGTTTCTTGTGAGACCATAATTATGATGCATAGGAGGTTGTGCAAAATAGTACTAATAAATGGTATTCTAATTTGTCTGAATTTTTCCAAGATGTAGACTAAATCTGAACGGAGGGAGTACTGGTTTATTATTATCTGTAGACACTCTATAGTGCATAGTGTCTCTTCTGCCTAATTTTCGACTATAGCTTTGACATTTTTATTTCCCTTTACGTAAATCAAACTTATGTTCTTGAGATTATTACTTTACTCTCTCATTAGAAGGATGTATGGTAGCACACAAATTTCTTGTGGAACTAGAACCTTTATCCACGACCATCAGTTAGCTTATATGGTTTTCTCTTTGTTTTACAATATATAAATACACATCTAGTAGGATCAGATTGATCTAGCAACAAAGACACATCTAGAGTTTTTTTTTTATCAATGTTCTTATACATGCATCTAAATAAATATAAACCAATATATCACAATTACGTACACAGTTACAGTGTTTTTTTGGAAACAGACACGATTGCAATGTAATGATGAACACACATTGAATGGTCTAATTAATTATGCAAGCAGTCTTATGTCGAGGTCATTTTCACCATCAACAACCTTGGCGAGGCAGAGCAGTTTGACCCCGCGTGGCAAACAAACGCACAAGGGCTGTGTGCAAGGAATGGTGCAGACGTCAAAGGAGGAGTAGGCCCCTTTGGACTGTGGGCGCTGGCTTCCAACGATCTCAGAGAACGGACTGCAATCTTCTTCACGGTATTCAAGTCCCACAATGAAAGTAGACACGTGGTCCTTATGTGTGCAGATCCTACGAGGCACGTGCCTCTGTTAAATTGGTACTAATTAGTTGTACGAAATGTAATATCATCCCTTCCTTGTTTCATAAGTGCCCATACATTGATGTTGGAAGTAAAATAAATTGACATGCAATGCAATGACATGTATTTAGAGCAGAAGTTAGATGCCTTCAAAATTCATTTGCAGCATTGCACATGTTTAGCTCATGTTGATGTATAAACCATGTAGATCTGGTGATAACATCTGTTATCTTCCCTCAACTGGACACAAAATTTTGATATATAGTGGAGATAGTGGAATGAATCTTCTAATCAAAAGGCTAAATTCGCTTACACTTCTAGCTATGCATGTAGATTTGGTTGCTGAAACTACTTCATTTTTTTTGACAAAAGATGTGTGAAGGACAGTTGATGCAATGGCGCATCATAAACCCCAAACTCACTATCTATAATGCCATTTGGTTTGGACCCTACTGGGAGAAAAATTAATTTTCTGATTACACAATCTTATAATAAATTTGTGGTTAAAATAATACGGTAGTTACTGAAAAGACACTTTTCGGCAAGTAAAGTTAAATAAACTGGCTTTGAAATTGAAACGTGAGTAACCAATAGTATTGCAAGAGGAAGCAAAATGTTCTGATTTTCTGCCCTTTGGCCCACTCAGTTATTTAGAAAAGTAGACTTACTAAATACTACAAAACATCAGAATTTCATCATCTTAGCCTCCACAGTTCAGCCAGACGTGCACTTTGAAACCTAGGTACTTTATCTGGTGATAACACCTGTTATCTTCCCTCAACTGGACACACAATTTTCATATATAGTGGAGATAGTGGAATGGATCTTTTAATCAAAAGGCTAAATTCGCTTACACTTCTAACTATGCATGTAGATTTGGTTGTTGAAACTACTTCATTTTTTTCGACAAAAGATGTGTGAAGGACAGTTGATGCAATGGCGCATCATAAACCCCAAACTCACTATCTATTATGCCATTTGGTTTGGACCCTACTGGGAGAAAAAATAAATTTCTGATTACACAATCTTATAGTAAATTTGTGGTTAAAATAATACGGTAGTTACTAAAAGGACACTTTTCGGCAAGTAAAGTTGGATAAACTGGCTTTGAAATTGAAACATGAGTAATCAATAGTATTGCAAGAGGAAGCAAAATGTTCTAATTTTCTGCCCTTTGGCCCACTCAGTTATTTAGAAAAGTAGACTTACTAAATACTACAAAACATCATAATTTCATCATCTTAGCCTCCACTGTCCAGCCAGGCGTGCACTTTGAAACCTAGGTACTTTATCTGGTGATAACATTTCTTATCTTCCCTCAAATGGACACATAATTTTGATATATAGTGGAGATAGTGGAATGGATCTTCTAATCAAAAGGCTAAATTCGCTTACACTTCTAGCTATGCATGTAGATTTGGTTGCTGAAACTACTTCATTTTTTTATCGACAAAAGATGTGTGGAGGACAGTTGATGCAATGGCGCATCGTAAACCCCAAACTCACTATCTATTATGCCATTTGGTTTGGACCCTACTGGGAGGAAAAATTAATTTTCTGATTACACAATCTTATAGTAAATTTGAGGTTAAAATAATACGGTAGTTACTGAAAAGACACTTTTCGGCAAGTAAAGTTGAATAAACCGGCTTTGAAATTGAAACGTGAGGAACCAATAGTATTGCAAGAGGAAGCAAAATGTTCTGATTTTCTGCCCTTTGGCCCACTCAGTTATTTAGAAAAGTAGACTTACTAAATACTACAAAACATCAGAATTTCATCATCTTAGCCTCCACTGTTCAGCCAGGCGTGCACTTTGAAAACTAGGTACTTTATCTGGTAATAACATCTGTTATCTTACCTCAACTGGACACACAATTTTGATATATAGTGGAGATAGTGGAATGGATCTTCTAATCAAAAGGCTAAATTCGCTTACACTTCTATCTATGCATGTAGATTTGGTTGCTGAAACTACTTCATTTTTTTTTCGACAAAAGATGCGTGAAGGACGGTTGATGCAATGGCGCATCATAAACCCCAAACTCACTATCTATTATGCCATTTGGTTTGGACCCTACTGGGATAAAAAATTAATTATCTGATTACACAATCTTATAGTAAATTTGTGATTAAAATAATATGGTAGTTACTGAAAAGACACTTTTCGGCAAGTAAAGTTGAATAAACTGGCTTTGAAATTGAAACATGAGGAACCAATAGTATTGCAAGAGGAAGCAAAATGTTCTGATTTTCTGCCCTTTGGCCCACTCAGTTATTTAGAAAAGTAGACTTACTAAATACGACAAAACATCATAATTTCATCATCTTAGCCTCCACTGTTCAGCCAGGCGTGCACTTTGAAACCTAGGTACTTTATCTGTTATAACATCTCTTATCTTCCCTCAACTGGACACACAATTTTGATATATAGTGGAGATAGTGGAATGGATCTTCTAATCAAAAGGCTAAATTCGCTTACACTTCTAGCTATGAATGTAGATTTGGTTGCTGAAACTACTTCATTTTTTTCGACAAAAGATGTGTGAATGACAGTTGATGCAATGGCGCATCATAAACCCCAAACTCACTATCTATTGTGCCATTTGGTTTGGACCCTACTGGGAGGAAAAACTAATTTTCTGATTACACAATCTTATAGTAAATTTGTGGTTAAAATAATACAGTAGTTACTAAAAAGATACTTTTTAGCAAGTAAAGTTGAATAAACTGGCTTTGAAATTGAAACGTGAGGAACCAATAGTATTGCAAGAGGAAGCAAAATTTTCTGATTTTCTGCCCTTTGGCCCACTCAGTTTTTTTTTTAGAAAAGTAGACTTACTAAATACTACAAAACATCGGAATTTCATCATCTTAGCCTCCACTGTTCAGCCAGGCGTGCACTTTGAAACCTAGGTACTTTATCTGGTGATAACATCTGTTATCTTCCCTCAACTGGACACACAATTTTGATATATAGTGGAGATAGTGGAATGGATCTTTTAATCAAAAGGCTAAATTCGCTTACACTTCTAGCTATGCATGTAGATTTGGTTGCTGAAACTACTTCATTTTTTTCGGACAAAAGATGTGTGAACGACAGTTGATGCAATGGCGCATCATAAACCCCAAACTCACTATCTATTATGCCATTTGGTTTGGACCCTACCGGGAGGAAAAATTAATTTTCTGATTACACAATCTTATAGTAAATTTGTGGTTAAAATAATACGGTAGTTACTGAAAAGTCACTTTTTGGCAAGTAAAGTTGAATAAACTGGCTTTGAAATTGAAACGTGAGGAACCAATAGTACTCCAAGAGGAATCAAACTGTTCTGATTTTCTGCCCTTTGGCCCACTCAGTTATATAGAAAAGTAGACTTACTAAATACTACAAAACATCAGAATTTCATCATCTTAGCCTCCACTGTTCAGCCAGGCGTGCACTTTGAAACCTAGGTACTTTATCTGGTGATAACATTTCTTATCTTCCCTCAAATGGACACACAATTTTGATATATAGTGGAGATAGTGGAATGGATCTTCTAATCAGAAGGCTAAATTCGCTTACACTTCTAGCTATGCATGTAGAGTTTGGTTGCTGAAACTACTTTCATTTTTTTATCGACAAAAGATGTGTGAAGGACAGTTGATGCAATGGCGCATCATAAACCCCAAACTCACTATCTATTATGCCATTTGGTTTGGACCCTACCGGGAGGAAAAATTAATTTTCTGATTACACAATCTTATAGTAAATTTGTGGTTAAAATAATACGGTAGTTACTGAAAAGTCACTTTTTGGCAAGTAAAGTTGAATAAACTGGCTTTGAAATTGAAACGTGAGGAACCAATAGTACTCCAAGAGGAATCAAACTGTTCTGATTTTCTGCCCTTTGGCCCACTCAGTTATATAGAAAAGTAGACTTACTAAATACTACAAAACATCAGAATTTCATCATCTTAGCCTCCACTGTTCAGCCAGGCGTGCACTTTGAAACCTAGGTACTTTATCTGGTGATAACATTTCTTATCTTCCCTCAAATGGACACACAATTTTGATATATAGTGGAGATAGTGGAATGGATCTTCTAATCAGAAGGCTAAATTCGCTTACACTTCTAGCTATGCATGTAGATTTGGTTGCTGAAACTACTTCATTTTTTTATCGACAAAAGATGTGTGAAGGACAGTTGATGCAATGGCGCATCATAAACCCCAAACTCACTATCTATTATGCCATTTGGTTTGGACCCTACCGGGAGAAAAAATTAATTTTCTGATTACACAATCTTATAGTAAATTTGTGGTTAAAATAATACGATAGTTACTGAAAAGACACTTTTCGGCAAGTAAAGTTGAATAAACTGGCTTTGAAATTGAAACGTGAGGAACTAATAGTATTGCAAGAGGAAGCAAAATGTTCTGATTTTCTGCCCTTTGGCCCACTCAGTTATTTAGAAAGGTAGACTTACTAAATACTACAAAACATCAGAATTTCATCATCTTAGCCTCCACTGTTCAGCCAGGCGTGCACTTTGAAACCTAGGTACTTTTTCTGGTGATAACATCTGTTATCTTCCCTCAACTGGACACACAATTTTGATATATAGTGGAGATAGTGGAATGGATCTTCTAATCAAAAGGGTAAATTCGCTTACACTTCTAGCTATGCATGTAGATTTGGTTGCTGAAACTACTTCATTTTTTTTCCGACAAAAGATGTGTGAAGGACAGTTGATTCAATGGCGCATCATAAACCCCAAACTCACTATCTATTATGCTATTTGGTTTGGACCCTACCGGGAGGAAAAATTAATTTTCTGATTACACAATCTTATAGTTAATTTGTGGTTAAAATAATACGATAGTTACTGAAAAGACACTTTTCGGCAAGTAAAGTTGAATAAACTGGCTTTGAAATTGAAACGTGAGGAACCAATAGTATTGCAAAAGGAAGCAAAATGTTCTGATTTTCTGCCCTTTGGCCCACTCAGTTATTTAGAAAATTAGACTTACTAAATACTACAAAACATCATAATTTCATCATCTTAGCCTCCACTGTTCAGCCAAGCGTGCACTTTGAAACCTAGTTACTTTATTTGGTGATAACATCTGTTATCTTCCCTCAACTGGACACACAATTTTGATATATAGTGGAGATAGTGGAATGGATCTTCTAATAAAAAGGCTAAATTCGCTTATACTTCTAGCTATGCATGTAGATTTAGTTGTTGAAACTACTTCATTATTTTCCGACAAAAGATGTGTGAAGGACAGTTGATGCAATGGCGCATCATAAACCCCAAACTCACTATCTATTATGCCATTTGGTTTGGACCCTACTGGGAGGAAAAATTAATTTTCTGATTACACAATCTTATAGTAAATTTGTGGTTAAAATAATACGGTAATTACTGAAAAGACACTTTTCGGACAGTAAAGTTGAATAAACTGGCTTTGAAATTGAAACGTGAGGAACCAATAGTATTGCAAGAGGAAGCAAAATGTTCTGATTTTCTACCCTTTGGCCCATTCAGTTATTTATTAAAGTAGACTTACTAAATACTACAAAACATCAGAATTTCACCATCTTAGCCTCCACTATTCAGCCAGGCCTGCACTTTGAAACCTAGGTACTTCATCTGGTGATAACATCTGTTATCTTCCCTCAACTGGACACACAATTTTGATATTTAGTGGAGATAGTGGAATTGATCTATTAATCAAAAGGCTAAATTCTCTTACACTTCTAGCTATGCATGTAGATTTGGTTGCTGAAACTACTTCATTTTTTTTCGACAAAAGATGTGTGAAGGACAGTTGATGCAATGGCGCATCATAAAACCCAAACTCACTATCTATAATGCCATTTGGTTTGGACCCTACTAGGAGGAAAAATTAATTTTCTGATTACACAATCTTATATTAAATTTGTGGTTAAAATTATAGGCAGTTACTGAAAAGACACTTTTCGGCAAGTAAAGTTGAATAAACTGGCTTTAAAATTGAAACGTGAGAACCAATAGTATTGCAAGAGGAAGCAAAATGTTCTGATTTTCTGCCCTTTGGCCCACTCAGTTATTTAGAAAAGTATACTTACTAAATACTACAAAACATCAGAATTGCATCATCTTAGCCTCCACTGTTCAGCCAAGCGGGCACTTTGAAACCTAGGTACTTTATCTAGCGATAACATCTGTTATCTTCCCTCAACTAGACACACAATTTTGATATATAGTGGAGTTAGTGGAATAGATCTTCTAATCAAAAGGCTAAATTCGCTTACACTTCTAGCTATGCATGTAGATTTGGTTGGTGAAACAACTTCCTTTTTTTCCAACAAAAGATGTGTGAAGGACAGTTGATGCAATGGCACATCATAAACCCCAAACTCACTATCTATTATGCCATTTGGTTTGGACCCTACTAGGAGGAAAAATTAATTTTCTGATTACGCAATCTTATAGTAAATTTGTGGATAAAATAATACGGTAGTTACTGAAAAGACAATTTTAGGAAAGTAAAGTTGAATAAACTTGCATTGAAATTGAAACGTGAGGAACCAATAGTATTGCAAGAGGAAGAAAAATGTTCTGATTTTCTGCCCTTTGGCCCACTCAGTTATTTAGAAAAGTAGACTTACTAATTACTACAAAACATCAGAATTTCACCATCTTAGCCTCCACTATTCAGCCAGGCCTGCACTTTGAAACCTAGGTACTTCATCTGGTGATAACATCTGTTATCTTCCCTCAACAGGACACACAATTTTGTTATATAGTGGAGATAGTGGAATGGATCTTCTAATCAAAAGGCTAAATTCGCTTACACTTCTAGCTATGCATGTAGATTTGGTTGCTAAAACTACTTCATTATTTTCCGACAAAAGATGTGTGAAGGACAGTTGATGCAATGGCGCATCATAAACCCCAAACTCACTATCTATTATGCCATTTGGTTTGGACCCTACCGGGAGGAAAAATTAATTTTCTGATTACACAATCTTATAGTAAATTTGTGGTTAAAATAATACGGTAATTACTGAAAAGACACTTTTCGGATAGTAAAGTTGAATAAACTGGCTTTTTCCTCCCCGCGCTGGCCCGGTACCGGTTCGCGTCGCTCCCCCCTCTTCTGTTTCGCGTACGGCAGTCCATCTGCCGGTGCCACGTCGCCGCCGCCGCGAGCAGACGGCCACGGTGAGCCCCTGCGCTCTATAAAAGCCATGCCCTAGCCCTGCGCTGCCCTAGCTAGCCCCTACCCCTCTCCCCTCGAGCTCCGCCGCCATTTTCCTCTCCCTCGCCGCAATTTCTCCCTCTCTGCTACCTCACCGGAGCGCTTCTCTGAATCCATGGAAGCCGCCGCCACCTCAACGCGCCACCTACCCACCTAGCTACTGGAACCAGACCACCACATCTCCCTCTTCCGTTTGAACACCGCAGTCACCCCGGAGAGTCACCACAACGACGCCGCCATCATCGACCTGTCGCCGGCCACCGTCTTCCTCGCGCCTCTGCCACGTCTACATCGCCGGTCAGCTCACCGTGCCCACCATCTCCTCCCTCTCTGCAGTTGCGCACGATCGATCACGCGCCCCACCCACAGCAGCACGGCGCAGCAGCACCACGGTGATCGCCGCCGTCGTTTTTCTCTGTCAGGGTTCAGTCGAGCGCGCGCGCAAAATTCAGTTAAGCAGTGGATCTGAACGTTACCTTACCTGCGCCCATGTTACTGTCAACAACTGAAGCGCAGCGCACTGGTTACAGCGACTGCACGCGAGCGCGAGGGCCAGGGATCGAGTCCTGGCTCCGCGGGATTTATCCCACCCTTTTGCACGGTGCGCTGACAGGGTGGCCCCCCTGTCAGTCGCTGAGTGGCACTGTTGCCACGCGTGCATGCCACGTTGGCCCTAGGCCCACTGGCAGTGCCTAGGGTAGATTTCTGCGCTGTATAATTTTTTTTCAGACTTTTCTTTTTCAAAACCAGTCCCTTTAAATTACAGATTGGTCCTCAAAATGAAATTGCTAATAACTTTTAAATTATAACTCCAAATAATAAAAGTAAAATATGTTTGTTCATCCAAATTAAATTATCTATCTAATTAAACCAATTGTTTTCTGTTTTGAATTTTCCAAATGCAATCAAAATTCAAATTCAAACAATTCATTTGTAATTTGATAAATTGCATAACTAATTCATACTTAATCCAAATAATGGAAATAAAATATGTTTTCAATGCTATTTCAAACCACCTATTCAAATATAAATTTTGTTTCATGGTTTGAATAATTAAAATTGCTTAAATAATTTAAACCTTGTTTAAATCATTTAAATTTGCTAAATTCATAACTTGCTCAAATTAAATTATTTTTGAACATGCAAAATATGTTTTCAAACCAGAAAAACTTAACCTTTTCAAATATAAATTTGAATTTATGTTTGGAAAAAATAAAATTCAAATAATTTTTCAAACTTGTTTTAAATTCATTTAAAACTTGGTTAATCTTGTTTAAGTCATAATAAATTCATCCTAACTCCTTTTTCAATATTTGAAACATGTAATCCAACTAAAATTTTGTATTCTTTTCAAATATGAATTTTGTTATTTATTTTTGACAATTTAAATTGGTGAAAACAACAACTATTTGTGTAACCCCTTTAAGGAACCAAAAATTCCCTAACTTAATAAATAAATTTCTAAATTGGTAAACCTTATTTCCAATTTTTTATATTGTTGTTATTTTGTTGTTTTCCTCATCCATGCATCATACTAATCCACATTCACCTGTTGGTTAATTGGAAAACAATTGTTTCAACCAAAAATTCATGGGCTTTTCATATGCAACTCAAAATTGCATATGTGTCCATTTAAATTGTGTTACCATGTCAACTAGGTTATTTTGATGCATCCATAAAATTGTCATGCATCATCCCATGGTTGTGCATTATGCCATGATATTGATTGTCTATCTTTCTGCATTGTTTGTTTGCTTCTTCTCGGATAGACGACAACGTTGAGACAGACGATACTTACGACACCCCTTCTGAGGATCTAGCTCAGTACCAGGCTGCTGAGTTTGCAGGCAAGTTATCACTCACATGAACCACTGTGTTCCTTTCAACATTGGTTACCGATACTTTCCGTTGTCTATTTCTGCTAGCCATATGTATCGTTGCTTCTGTTACGAACCTATCACATGATACCATGAACCCTGATATTGCCTCACCTCCAGTCCTATAACCCCGTTGCTTGGGCCCGTGTCTTACTAGCATGCTTAGGGTTGTTTTTGCTCGAGTCTGTTATCAGTTACTTTCTGTTATCATATTTGATTATATTCTGGGGCTCGATGTTAAACAACAACCTGTTAATTTGAGGTAATAATAAATTGCTGATAAGGCACCGGCAGGAGGCCCGGCGTGGTTTTGAGGCCTGCTAGTGTCGACCCTAATTAGGGAAAAGGTTCTTGTCTACTGATCCATAATGAGCGCACTATCCGCATGTGGGAAGCGTGTATGGGCGCCCCCCGCAATTTGATTCGATTTGCATCTCGTCCAAATCGCCACCCTTAGTTCGGGCTTTCCATTTGATGCACGCATATGCAGGTACGAACCCGAGGCCAGGGTGGAACTTTTGTAGTCGGCATTTAGGGCGGCGTGGTCTTCCAGTGCTATGAGGGTCCCCTTTTCTTCGTGGGGCTCGATTAGCCGCGCACGCACAGCACGTGGTGCTTTGGGCTTGATGCGAAGAAGAGTTGAGTTGTGTTGAGTGCCCCGCTTGGTGGGAAAGGCCTTCCCATCTGGCGGGTTATTCTTACGTGTACGGCCAAATTGGTGCACCCCTGCAGGGATAAATCTTCTTGAGAAGCCGTGTTTTCCGCGGTTATGGTTGACTTGGTGAAAGTACTGGCTAACAAGTACTCAGAACAACTTACACCTAACTAATACTAACTTGACTAGTAATAGGCTTATTGACACAACAATTTGATCCATCATTAATCCAACTGTGTGAGTTATCCTCGGATTGCTTCTTTGGATAAGGGGCGAGATCCAGGATGGGTTTGTTTGGTGTTTAGTTGTAGTTGGTTACGATACGCTATCTTATCCCCTTTCTGATAGCCGGAAGTTGTAGTATGTTCTGTAGTTGGTTAGTGCAGCCAGTTGCAGCATCTTTTATATTCCTTTCTTCCGTTGAACCCAAGGCATCTGTGCTTGGTGTTGACGGGCTACACTTTGGTGAACTGTGAGTCTTGCTTGCCAGTACGTTTATGTACTGACCCCTTTGGGGCAGTGGTTTCCGCAGACTACGCTTACGAGGATCCCCGTGACGGCTACTACGTGGAGTTTGACGAGGCTGCTGACGAGTAGGTAGCGGACCCCGGCAGGATCCGAGACATCGGGGATGGGCTCCGTATTTTTGTTTTCCGGCTTCTTAAGCCTATTTAGATTTGTCTGTACTCAGACCCCTTTGAATGCTTCCGCTGAGATGTAATGATGTTATGTTGGGACATGTGTCCTCTGGATGATTGTATTTGCTATCTCTGCTCTAGTGAGAGCTATTTGCAACTTATTTCAATCTTTTGTGTCTTAGAGATATGTTGTGCTATCATTCTATTAAACGCCGTTGACGTACCATGTGTGTATGGTATGAAGTACGTCAATGGTAGTATCCTAATTTCTATGGGATGGTTTACGTAAACGCTGAACAGATAGGGGTTGGTTGTCACACATACGTGTGTTGGCCTACTCGTAAGAGATGCGGGTGCCGGTAAGCCCCGTAATCCAATACACTACTGTTCAACGGAACTGCGAGTATCCTCTAGAAGTCCGGGTGCGACAAATGGTATCAGAGCCTGTCTGCCTGTAGGATCCCTTTTACTGGTCGCAGTTGAGTCTAGAAACTATTTTTGTAGCTATATAGGAAAAATGAAACGTGAGAGTAGGAATTCTGCCATTTTTCTTCTTTCCCCACCCATCCTCCCTTTTCTGGTAAGGAAGTGCAACGTTGTTTTCCCTTCTCACCTAAACTTTCAAGTTAGGATTTCACGTATCCTGGTTTCTCTAGGATAGTTATATCTACTAGACCATAGGAATGGAGGTGGTTGTGACATGATTTATCATGTTGCCTACTCATGATTGAGAACGGAGGCGTGTAAGCCCCGGAAGCAGATCCTCTATTCCTTAAGCAGTAGATGTTGATCCTTTAGAAGCCCGGATGGGTTTTCCGTAGTACCTCAGGAGTTTTGGTCTCGTGTTTCCCGTTGTTGCTTCAATATCCTGTTCTTCTCAACATCCTTTTCGTCCGTTGAAACCTTGTTGTTGATTTCCACTTCAGTTCTCTACCGGCGTCTAATCTAAACTTCCCCGATCATCTGCAGATGGATCTCAGGTTCTACCCGCAGGTGGTTCGGATGACTCGTTGCGAGAGCACTGCCGGTTATCCGGAGATGCTGAGAGACATGGTCACTTATCTGGGGTTCCGTTGGGCACCAGAGTACCAGGTCTACGAGCAGCAGCGAGAGTTTGACCAGACCTACTACCAGGCTTTCGTCTACATTCTGTCAGATGATGGCATGAGCGTTGTCCACCGCTACGAGGCAGTAGGTTCCACAGTGGATATGGCCGTGCAGCAGGCAGCTTATGTGAGTCTCACCGTCCTTCGTGCTGACTACTGGGGATTTGACGATTCTATCTATCGCCACATCCCACGTGGTTACATCACTTCGGAGGGAGCTCACTTCACTCTCTACGACAACCTGGATGTCTACGAGCATGATAACACCAGGCTGCACACCACCGCTCAGTTTGTGAGGCACGCAGTTGCCACCACACTTTCTCAGGAGTTGGCTTCAGTCAGAGAGCAGCTCTACCTTGCTTTGACTCGTCTGGCGACGTACACCACAGACTTTGTTGGAGATGAGCGCTTTGCACGTTTCGATCAGCCAGTTGGTCGTCGTCTGCCAGATGCTGGAGGTTACGAGCCGATCAGAGGTCCACTCCTCAACCTCGGTGCTGGTTACACTGGGATTCCACGCTTTGGAGCACAGGGAGTCGACGCTATGTACTTCACCACACCTAGAGTCGCTCTCAGACCACGTCAGATCTATGTGGATCGTCGTTCTACCTACTTTCGTGGGCGTGCTCCTCACCGTACCCCTCGTCGTACTACTCACCGCTGTCCTGCGTGATGAGCATGGGAGTGCCGATGTATCCATTCTTAGCTATGTTTAGTTATCCTTTGGCTTTCGAACCATTTATGGTGTGTTGGATATTCTGATGTATTTGAACATGTGATGATGTACCTGTTGGTTATCTATTCATGCGTCGGAATAATCTCTCTTTTCGGTTACCAAGTCTATCCTTTTCTGTTGTTGTGCTAAAATGCATGTCTATTCAGGATGCCGCCAACAAGGAACAACCCGCCTGAGCCACCGCCAATCACGGAGCTGTTGACTCAGATGACTCAGGTCGTGACGCAGATGGCCCAGTTCCAGGCTAATCAGCACAACAACCAGAATGCTCCACGAGTCAGCATCAAGGAGTTTCTGAGTCTGGGGCCGAGAGCTTTCGTGGCAACACGCGAGCCTCTGGATGCTGATGACTGGATCCGGGAGATGGCCAGGGCTCTGGACATTGCTCACGTTGCTGAGGAAGACAAAGTCAAGTATGCCACCTACCTACTGAAGGGTCAGGCAGCTACCTGGTGGGAGAACTACCAGACCATGAGAGATGGATACCCAATCACCTGGGGTTGTTTCAAGGATGCCTTCCTGAAGCACCACATCCCAGATGGTCTCATGGAAAGAATGCGTGAGGAGTTTTGCTCTCTCAAGCAGGGCAAGCTGGACGTCATTGGCTACCAGAATGAGTTCAATCGTCTCGCTCGATACGCTGGTGATGAGGTGTCCACTGAGGCTAAGAAGATGGCAAGATTCCGCCGAGGTTTTAACCCGGAACTCAAGTATGCCCTCACCAACATCAAGTGCAAAGACTTCGAGGAGCTCGTGAACACCGCGCTCAATGAGGAAAATGGGCGCAAGGCGTTCGAGGAGTCTCGCAAGCACTCGCGTGAGGGTGGTTCCTCCTCCAACATGACCACCCCTCCGCAGAAGCGCCGCATCTGGGTGCCAAATGGTGCTGTCACTCGGGCTCCATATGCCCAAGCTTCTCTAGGCTTCGCTTCCCGCCCACCCAACCCAGCTCAGATGCAGGCTCAGAGGTTCTCAATGGGGCAGCCAAGGCCAGATGCACCTCGTGTCGTCACTTGCTACAAATGCAAGCAGACAGGGCACTATGCTGACAAGTGCACTCAGAGGCAGCTACCTTGTCGCACCCTGATTTCTAGGGGATACTCACTGTACGAACTGGATAGCAGATGCTTGGATTATGGGGCATAACTGCTCCCACGTCCCAGCTTCCTGGTAGGCCTGCGCTTATGCGCGACAACACAAGCCCTGCTATTCCATCGTCGATGTAAACTATCCACTAGAGATCAAAGGCACTTCCGTCGACGTACTTCAAACCATACACACATGGTACGTCAACGGCGTTGAACAACTGGTATCACAACAGATCTCTACGACACAAAAGATTGAAATAAGCTGCAAATAGCTCTCATTAGAGCAGAGATAGCAAATGCAATCATTCAGAGGACACATGTCCCAACAATACATCAGTACAATACAGCGGAAGCATTCAACATGTCTGAGTACAGACAAGAACCAAATAGGCCTAAGAGGCCGGAAACAAACAGACGGAGCCCATCCACGAAGTCTCGGATCCTGCCCGGGTCCGCTATCTACTCGTCAGCAGTCTCGTCATACTCCACGTAGTAGCCACCATGTAGATCCTCGAAACGTAGGTCTGCGGAAACCACAGCCCCAAAGGGGTCAGTACATAAACGTACTGCAAGCAAGACTCACAGTTCACCAAAGTGTAACCCGTCAACACCAAGCATAGATGCCTTGGGTTCAACGGAAGAGAGGGGATATAAAAGATGCCGCAACTGGCTGCGCTAACCAACTACAGAGATTCTACCACTTCCGGCTAACAGAAAAGGGGATAAGATCGAGGATTGTAACCAACTGAAAGATAACTTCAAACAAACCCATCCTGGATCTCGCCCCTTATCCAAAGAAGCAATCCGAGGATAACTCACACGGTTGTATTAAAGGTGAATCAAGTTATTGTGTCATCCACCTATTACTAGTCAAGTTATTAATCATTGGGTGTAACATGTTTGATCATTATGTTTAAGTTGTCCTGAGTACTTGTTAGCCAGTACTTTCACCAAGTAATCCATAACCGCGGAAAACACGGCTTCTCGAGAAGATTATCCCTGCAGGGTTGCACCAATTTGGCCGTACACTCATGAATAACCCGCCAGATGGAAAGGCCCTTCCACCAAGCGGGGTACTCAACACAACCAACCATTCTTCGCATCAAGCCCAAAGCACCTTGGGCGCACGGCTAATCGAGCCCAGAAGAAAATGGACCCTCATAGCACTCTAAGAACGTGTCCCCCTATATGCCGACTACAAAAGTTCCACCCTGTGCTGGGCTCGCAAAAACATGCATGCGGCAAATGGAAAACACGAACTAAATGAGGCGATTTGGACGAGATGCGAATCAGGTCAAGTTGAGGGGGGCGCCCATACTCGCTTCCCAAATGCGGGTAGTGCGCTCATCATGGATCAGTAGACAAGACCCTTTTCCTATTAGGGTCGACACTAGCAGGCTCCAAAACCTCTCATGGGCCTCCTGCCGGTGCCTTATCATCAAATTTATTATTAATAGTAACATTAGCATGATTGATTGATTAAACATCGAGCCCCCACAACGTAATAGAGTAGTAACAGAAAGTAACGGATAACAGACTCGAGCAAAAACAACCTAAGCATGCTAGTAGGACACTGGCTCAAGCAATGGTTTTAGGAAGGGGGATGAGGCAATATCAGGTTTTAAGGGATTCGTGTGATAGGTTCGTAACAGAACAACTACTACTAAGGCTAGCAGAAAAAGGACAACGGAAAGTATCGGTAACCAATGTTGAAAGGAACACAGTGGTTCATGTGAGTGATAACTTGCCTGCAAACCCAGTAGCCTGGTACTGAGCTAAATCCTTAGAAGGGGTGTCGTAAGTATCGTCGGTCTCAACGTCGTCGTATATCCGGGAAGAAGCAAACAACATTGCAGAAAGATAAACAATCAATATCATGGCATAGGTGCACAAACATGGGATGATGCATGTCATGTTAATAGATGCATCAAAATAAGCTATTTGACAAGATAACACAATTTAATTGGACCCATATGCAATTGGATTGCATATGGAAAAGATCCATTGAAATAAGTGGAAACAAATGATTTACAATTTAGTTACCATGTGAAAGTGGATTACCATGATGCATGCATGATGATAACAAGAAGTAAACAAGTTAGATGCAAATGGAAAAGGAGTAAAACAAGTGTGGGATTTTATTTGTCATGTTAGGAATTTTGGTTCCTTATTGATGTCACACAAGTAATTGTTGTTTTCATCAAGTTAAAGTGTTCAAAACAAATAACAAAGTTTATATTTGAAAAGAACATCAAATTTTAGTTGGATTACATGTTTCACATGTTGAAATTGGACTTTGGATTATTTAATAATGAATTAAACAATATTAAACAATTTTTAATTGAATTAAACAAGATTTGAATTGTTTAGGCAATTTTAATTATTCAAAACAGAGAACAAAATTTATATTTGAATAGGTTATTCAAAAAGGTGTGAAAAACATATTTTATTTGACTTATTTGGAATTAATATGAATTACTTATGAATTATTGCAAATTACATTTGAATTATCCAAATTTGAATTTTAAATGTATTTTGAAAATTCAAAACAGAACACAACTAGGCTAGTTGGAAAGATTATAAAATTTGGAGCAATAAACATATATAACTTTTCTTCATTGGGTGTATAGTTTAAAAGTTATGGATTTTTGAAGTTAGTGTGTTATTCTGCCAATTAAAGATATTAGAAATAAAAACAGATTTGATTTTAATCCTTTGTTACCGCCACTGGGTCTACCCCAACCACTGCCCAGTGGGCCCATGGCCAGCGTGGCAAGGGTGGAAGGTGAGGTGGCATAGCGGGTCACTGACCCGTGGGACCCCGCGCGCGAAGGCAAAAATCGTGGAAAAAGGACGCGCGAGGGGGGGGGGGGATCGAACCCGCACCCTCCACCTGCGCGCGAAGGGCCTCTGCCACTGCGCTGTAACTGAACTTTTGTTCAGAGTACAGCTTCGTCTGCTTTTGTGGTTGAATTGGCACGTTAGCTGACGGAAGAGTTTCTGACGAACGAAAGGAACGCCTGTTCGTCAGGCTCGAAGCACGGCGAGCGCCTGCCTCCGCCCATGACGGCGACGCGCCGGCTAGCTACAGAAAACGGGGAGGAGGAGAGGGAGAGCTGCTGGAGGTGTGGCTCACCTCGAGGCCGATGAAGCGGGGACGGCGTGGCGTCGACGCCGTGGCCGATCGGGGACGGCACGGCTCCGTCCGCGTCGAGGGCGCGCTCGCCGGCGGCCGTCCGAGAAGGCAAGCGTCCTCGCTCGGGGAGTCAGGGGTAGCGGCCACCGCGGCGGCTCCGTTCCCGCGGTCGGCGCTGAGGATGGAGCTGCAAGGAGGCGTGGCGTCGGCCGGTGCTGACGAACGAGCTCACGGTGGTTGCTTCAGACATGTACAGAGAGAGGGGAAGCTAGCAGAGGAGGGAGGCGTCGCGGCGGTGGTAGGGAAAGAGGGGGGGTAGAGCTAGGGTTAGGGATCGGGGCTCGAGTAGGGTTAAGTAGACAGCAGGGCTCGCTCCCGGCCGTCCCGTCGATAAGGTGGTCGACGTGGCGCCGGTGGATGCGCAGCCGTACTGCTCGAAGAAGAAAGGTGGGCGATCGAACCGGTACGGGCCAGCTCGGGGGTTAGATGGGCTGGGCCAGATTGGCCTCCCCACCACGCAGGTAAAAATTTCTTTTTCTTTTTCTGTTTCACCTTTTTTTTTTGCTGAAACCAAATATGGAAGAAAAGAATAGGTTTTGGTTATTGAAAAATTTAGAAAAAATTAGGGTAGATTCCTTAGTTGAAATGCAACCACTTGGTAGCTTTGGTTTACAAAATTTTAAATGTTTGCTTGCTGTTTAAGATTTAAACCAAATTAATTGAAATTTGCAATATTAATTAATATGAGAAAAACAAGGCATTTTCAATAGGGTTTCCCCTAGGGTTTTAAAAGTGATTTAAGAAATTCAAATTAGTGGTGCACTTCATGGATTCAAAAGTTTAATGATTTTGAGACATGGTTTGAGTTTGGAAGTGATTTGGAATTAATTGATTAAAGTGATTGATTGAATTAAGCAACAATTTAATAAGTGATCCAATATGAAATAAAATGGAACAATTTGGTTGTTTTAATTTGTTATTTTTTATTCCAAAAGTTGTAACAGAACAAGTATGAAAACATTGTTTGAGTAAGGTTTGAATTTGAGTTGTGAAAACAGTGGAAAACAAATGCAACAATTTAGAAACAAAAGCAAACAACATGGAAACAATATGATGACATGATGCAATACTTAAATAAACATGCAACAAACATTCTAAGGGGATGGTTTTCATACTTGGGCTGTTACAAAACGCCCCCCTTGAAGGAATCGCGCCCCGAGATTCCTACTGAGAAAAGAAAAAGGTCCGGATACTTCTTGGGAAGATCCTCTTGAGCTGTGACACGTGAAACACATCGTGCACATTGGATAGACGTCAGGGAATTTGCAAACCACCGTAACATTTTCAATTGAAGGAAGAGGTTTTTGTATCGAGGGTGTATAGCTGGATAGAATTTGATGCATTTGGAGAATAGACTATCTGTAATAAGGTTGGAACAGAGTTATTGACATCAATGCAACACCAAGAATAATCATCAATGTCAGAATCATCAACATGAGAGTAACGAGGAATATGTGGCCTCTCATTAGAATTGGATTGTTCTTACTTATGTTGGAAGTCAACATTTGAGATTCCGGAGAGTGAACGGTGATTTGATTGCTTAGTGGAACCAGAATTAGGTAGTTTGTTGTGGAAAAGATCTTTGACACAAAGGAATGTGATGCTCCGGTATGAAACAACACTTTAGCTGGAATAGAGTTTAGCAGATGAACGGGGAAACTTTGATTAGACGCCGGTAGAAGAATTGATGTAGAAAACAACAATAAGATTTCAACGGACGAAATGTTCTTTAGAAGAACAGGATAACGAAGCAACACCGGGGAAAACGAGAACAAAACTTCTGAGGTACTACGGAGAACCCAAAACACGTGAAATCCTAACTTGAAAGTTTAGATGAGAAGGGAAAAAATCAACGTTGCACTTCCTTACCAGAAAAGGGAGGGAGGGTGGGGAAAAGAAGAAAAAGAACAGAATTCCTACTCTCACGTTTCATTTTTCCTGTATAGCTACAAAATTGTTTCTAGACTCAACTGCGACCAGTAAAAAGGGATCCTACAGGCAGACAGGCTCTGATACCATTTGTCGCACCCTGATTTCTAGGGGATACTCACCGTACGAACTGGATAGCAGATGCTTGGATTATGGGGCATAACTGCTCCCACGTCCCAGCTTCCTGGTAGGCCTGCGCTTATGCGCGACAACACAAGCCCTGCTATTCCATCGTCGATGTAAACTATCCACTAGAGATCAAAGGCACTTCCGTCGACGTACTTCAAACCATACACACATGGTACGTCAACGGTGTTGAACAACTGGTATCACAACAGATCTCTACGACACAAAAGATTGAAATAAGCTGCAAATAGCTCTCATTAGAGCAGAGATAGCAAATACAATCATTCAGAGGACACATGTCCCAACAATACATCAGTACAATACAGCGGAAGCATTCAACATGTCTGAGTACAGACAAGAACCAAATAGGCCTAAGAGGCCGGAAACAAACAGACGGAGCCCATCCACGAAGTCTCGGATCCTGCCCGGGTCCGCTATCTACTCGTCAGCAGTCTCGTCATACTCCACGTAGTAGCCACCATGTAGATCCTCGAAACGTAGGTCTGCGGAAACCACAGCCCCAAAGGGGTCAGTACATAAACGTACTGGCAAGCAAGACTCACAGTTCACCAAAGTGTAACCCGTCAACACCAAGCACAGATGCCTTGGGTTCAACGGAAGAGAGGGGATATAAAAGATGCCGCAACTGGCTGCGCTAACCAACTACAGAGATTCTACCACTTCCGGCTAACAGAAAAGGGGATAAGATCGAGGATTGTAACCAACTGAAAGATAACTTCAAACAAACCCATCCTGGATCTCGCCCCTTATCCAAAGAAGCAATCCGAGGATAACTCACACGGTTGTATTAAAGGTGAATCAAGTTATTGTGTCATCCACCTATTACTAGTCAAGTTATTAATCATTGGGTGTAACATGTTTGATCATTATGTTTAAGTTGTCCTGAGTACTTGTTAGCCAGTACTTTCACCAAGTAATCCATAACCGCGGAAAACACGGCTTCTCGAGAAGATTATCCCTGCAGGGTTGCACCAATTTGGCCGTACACTCATGAATAACCCGCCAGATGGAAAGGCCCTTCCACCAAGCGGGGGTACTCAACACAACCAACCATTCTTCGCATCAAGCCCAAAGCACCTTGGGCGCACGGCTAATCGAGCCCAGAAGAAAATGGACCCTCATAGCACTCTAAGAACGTGTCCCCCTATATGCCGACTACAAAAGTTCCACCCTGCGCTGGGCTCGCAAAAACATGCATGCGGCAAATGGAAAACACGAACTAAATGAGGCGATTTGGACGAGATGCGAATCAGGTCAAGTTGAGGGGGGCGCCCATACTCGCTTCCCAAATGCGGGTAGTGCGCTCATCATGGATCAGTAGACAAGGACCCTTTTCCTATTAGGGTCGACACTAGCAGGCTCCAAAACCTCTTATGGGCCTCCTGCCGGTGCCTTATCATCAAATTTATTATTAATAGTAACATTAGCATGATTGATTGATTAAACATCGAGCCCCCACAACGTAATAGAGTAGTAACAGAAAGTAACGGATAACAGACTCGAGAAAAAACAACCTAAGCATGCTAGTAGGACACTGGCTCAAGCAATGGTTTTAGGAAGGGGGATGAGGCAATATCAGGTTTTAAGGGATTCATGTGATAGGTTCGTAACAGAACAACTACTACTAAGGCTAGCAGAAAAAGGACAACGGAAAGTATCGGTAACCAATGTTGAAAGAAACACAGTGGTTCATGTGAGTGATAACTTGCCTGCAAACCCAGTAGCCTGGTACTGAGCTAAATCCTTAGAAGGGGTGTCGTAAGTATCGTCGGTCTCAACGTCGTCGTATATCCGGGAAGAAGCAAACAACATTGCAGAAAGATAAACAATCAATATCATGGCATAGGTGCACAAACATGGGATGATGCATGCCATGTTAATAGATGCATCAAAATAAGCTATTTGACAAGATAACACAATTTAATTGGACCCATATGCAATTGGATTGCATATGGAAAAGATCCATTGAAATAAGTGGAAACAAATGATTTACAATTTAGTTACCATGTGAAAGTGGATTACCATGATGCATGCATGATGATAACAAGAAGTAAACAAGTTAGATGCAAATGGAAAAGGAGTAAAACAAGTGTGGGATTTTATTTGTCATGTTAGGAATTTTGGTTCCTTATTGATGTCACACAAGTAATTGTTGTTTTCATCAAGTTAAAGTGTTCAAAACAAATAACAAAGTTTATATTTGAAAAGAACATCAAATTTTAGTTGGATTACATGTTTCACATGTTGAAATTGGACTTTGGATTATTTAATAATGAATTAAACAATATTAAACAATTTTTAATTGAATTAAACAAGATTTGAATTGTTTAGGCAATTTTAATTATTCAAAACAGAGAACAAAATTTATATTTGAATAGGTTATTCAAAAAGGTGTGAAAAACATATTTTATTTGACTTATTTGGAATTAATATGAATTACTTATGAATTATTGCAAATTACATTTGAATTATCCAAATTTGAATTTTAAATGTATTTGAAAATTCAAAACAGAACACAACTAGGCTAGTTGGAAAGATTATAAAATTTGGAGCAATAAACATATATAACTTTTCTTCATCGGGTGTATAGTTTTAAAAGTTATGGATTTTTGAAGTTAGTGTGTTATTCTGCCAATTAAAGATATTAGAAATAAAAACAGATTTGATTTTAATCCTTTGTTACCGCCACTGGGTCTACCCCAACCACTGCCCAGTGGGCCCGTGGCCAGCGTGGCAAGGGTGGAAGGTGAGGTGGCATAGCGGGTCACTGACCCGTGGGACCCCGCGCGCGAAGGCAAAAATCGTGGAAAAAGGACGCGCGAGGGGGGGGGGGATCGAACCCGCACCCTCCACCTGCGCGCGAAGGGCCTCTGCCACTGCGCTGTAACTGAACTTTTGTTCAGAGTACAGCTTCGTCTGCTTTTGTGGTTGAATTGGCACGTTAGCTGACGGAAGAGTTTCTGACGAACGAAAGGAACGCCTGTTCGTCAGGCTCGAAGCACGGCGAGCGCCTGCCTCCGCCCATGACGGCGACGCGCCGGCTAGCTACAGAAAACGGGGAGGAGGAGAGGGAGAGCTGCTGGAGGTGTGGCTCACCTCGAGGCCGATGAAGCGGGAACGGCGTGGCGTCGACGCCGTGGCTGATCGGGGACGGCACGGCTCCGTCCGCGTCGAGGGCGCGCTCGCCGGCGGCCGTCCGAGAAGGCAAGCGTCCTCGCTCGGGGAGTCAGGGGTAGCGGCCACCGCGGCGGCTCCGTTCCCGCGGTCGGCGCTGAGGATGGAGCTGCAAGGAGGCGTGGCGTCGGCCGGTGCTGACGAACGAGCTCACGGTGGTTGCTTCAGACATGTACAGAGAGAGGGGAAGCTAGCAGAGGAGGGAGGCGTCGCGGCGGTGGTAGGGAAAGAGGGGGGGTAGAGCTAGGGTTAGGGATCGGGGCTCAAGTAGGGTTAAGTAGACAGCAGGGCTCGCTCCCGGCCGTCCCGTCGATACGGTGGTCGACGTGGCGCCGGTGGATGCGCAACCGTACTGCTCGAAGAAGAAAGGTGGGCGATCGAACCGGTACGGGCCAGCTCGGGGGTTAGATGGGCTGGGCCAGATTGGCCTCCCCACCACGCAGGTAAAAATTTCTTTTTCTTTTTCTGTTTCACCTTTTTTTTTGCTGAAACCAAATATGGAAGAAAAGAATAGGTTTTGGTTATTGAAAAATTTAGAAAAAATTAGGGTAGATTCCTTAGTTGAAATGCAACCACTTGGTAGCTTTGGTTTACAAAATTTTATATGTTTGCTTGCTGTTTAAGATTTAAACCAAATTAATTGAAATTTGCAATATTAATTAATATGAGAAAAACAAGGCATTTTCAATAGGGTTTCCCCTAGGGTTTTAAAAGTGATTTAAGAAATTCAAATTAGTGGTGCACTTCATGGATTCAAAAGTTTAATGATTTTGAGACATGGTTTGAGTTTGGAAGTGATTTGGAATTAATTGATTAAAGTGATTGATTGAATTAAGCAACAATTTAATAAGTGATCCAATATGAAATAAAATGGAACAATTTGGTTGTTTTAATTTGTTATTTTTTATTCCAAAAGTTGTAACAGAACAAGTATGAAAACATTGTTTGAGTAAGGTTTGAATTTGAGTTGTGAAATAGTGGAAAACAAATGCAACAATTTAGAAACAAAAGCAAACAACATGGAAACAATATGATGACATGATGCAATACTTAAATAAACATGCAACAAACATTCTAAGGGGATGGTTTTCATACTTGGGCTGTTACATACCTCCACCACCTCGCCCCAACACCAACCAGGCAAGGGTGCGTGCTCCTCCGGCTAAAGCCTTCAACTCCAACAACAGGCCTGTCGGGAGGACCGCGAGGGTGAATCATGTCAAGGTCGACAAAGCTGAGGAAGCTGCTGACGTCGTTCTCGGTACATTCCCCGTAAACTCTAATCCAGCTAAAGTGTTGTTTGATACCGGAGCATCGCATTCTTTCGTCTCAAAGATCTTTGCGACAGCAGTTAAACTACCTTTTGTTGGTTTGGGTTCCCCGCTAGTAGTAAACTCCCCTGGAGCAACTATGCAAACTTCCAAGATCAGTCATGAGAATCAGATTCTAATTGGAGGTCACATATTCCTGGCTTCCCTCATTCTGCTTGGCAATTCTGACATTGATGTCATTCTTGGCATGGATTGGTTGAAGGCCAATAAAGCTAGGATTGATTGTGCTCAGAAGTCGATAACCTTGTTCCACCCTTCTGGCCAGATAGTCTATTCTCCAAATGAATCAAGTTCTGTTCAGCTATACACCCTCGATGCTAAACCTCTACCTCTACTTGATAATGTTCCGGTGGTTTGTGAATTCTCTGACGTCTTTCCAGAAGAGTTGCCAGGGTGCCTCCGGACAGAGCAGTTGAGTTCGTGATCAAGCTTGAACCAGGTACTGCTCCAATCTCTAAGCATCCATACAAGATAGCTCCTCCTGAAATGAAATTGTTAAAGGAGCAAATCGATATGTACATGGAGAAAGGTTACATTCAACCTAGTTCCTCGGCTTGGGGTTGCCCAACTCTGTTCGTTGCAAAGAAGGATCAAACAAAGAGACTCGTTGTTGACTATCGTCCTCTCAACGAGAAAACCATCAAAAACAAGTATCCAATTCCTCGTATCGATGATCTTTTTGATCAACTTGCTGGAGCCTCAATATTCTCAAAGTTGGACTTGAGGATGGGTTACCATCAAATAAAGATCAGAAAGGAAGATATTCCAAAAACAGCTTTCACCACTCGTTACGGTCTATATGAATACACCGCCATGTCCTTTGGTCTCACCAATGCACCGGCGACATTCTCAAGACTCATGAATTCTGTCTTCCATGAATACCTCGACAAGTTCGTTGTGGTATATATTGATGAAATTCTGGTCTACTCAAAATCTGAGGAAGAGCATGGAGAACATCTTCGTCTCACTCTCATGAAACTTCGCGAGCATCGTCTGTATGCCAAGTTCTCCAAATGTGAGTTCTGGATTCCAGAAGTTGCTTACCTTGGTCATGTCATCTCTGCCAAGGGCATAGCCATTGATCCAGAAAAGGTTAAAGCAATTGTTGATTGGAAACCTCCTAAGACGGTGAAACAAGTCAGAAGTTTTCTTGGCTTGGCTAGCTATTGCCGTCGTTTCGTCCAAAACTTTTCCAAGATTGCCAAACCTCACACTGATCTCACAAAGAAGGACAAGAAGTTCGTTTGGTCTCCACAGTGTGATGAAAGTTTCAATCTCCTGAAGACTAAACTCACTTCTACACCAGTTCTGGTTGGACCAGATACTACCAAACCTTTCCAGATATTCTGCGATGCATCTCTCCAAGGTCTAGGTGCAGTTCTTATGCAAGAACGTCAAGTTGTGGCTTATGCTTCACGTCAGTTGAATGCACATGAGCAAAACTATCCCACACATGACCTAGAAGTTGCAGCAGTTGTGTTTGCCCTCTAGAAATGGAGGCAATACTTGTTGGGTAATCGCACTGAAATCTTTTCCGATCACAAGAGTCTGAAATACATCTTCACTCAACCAGATCTAAACCTCAGGCAAAGGAGATGGATTGAAAAGATTAAGGACTTTGATATTACCATTTCTTACACTCCAGGCAAGGCTAATGTTATGGCCGATGCTCTTAGTCGCAAGTCGTATTGCAATAATCTCATGATCATGGAAAGCCAACCTCCACTTCATGAAGAATTCCAGAAGCTGAACCTTGGTCTTGTTCCTCAAGGCTATCTTGCTAGCTTGACAGCCAGTCTAACTCTCGAGGACAAGATTCATTCTGAACAACTTCGTGATGCTGAAATCAAGAAGATGGTAGAACACATCAAAGAAGGAAAGGAGAAATTTAACTCCTTCTCAATTGATGACAAGGGAACTGTGTTTTTCGAAGGACGCATTGCAGTTCCTCAAGTTCAAAGTCTCAAAGATGTTATTCTCAAGGAGGCTCATGAAACTCCTCTTTCCATTCACCCTGGAAGTACAAAGATGTACCAGGATCTTAAGACACTGTATTGGTGGCCTGGCATGAAACGTGAAATTGCTCAATACGTTTCTGAATGCGACGTTTGTCAACGTGTTAAGGCAGTCCATCAGAAAACAGCCGGTCTTCTACAACCTCTGAAAATCCCTGAGTGGAAGTGGGACATGATTGAAATGGACTTCGTCACTGGTTTTCCAAAGTCCAAGAAGGGCAACGATGCAATCTTCGTTGTTATTGATCGTCTCACTAAAGTAGCTCACTTCTTTGCTGTCAAAGAAACAATCTCAGCTAGCCAGTTAGTAGAGCTCTACACAGCAAAGGTTGTTCCCCTTCATGGTGTTCCATTGGAAATAAGCTCAGACCGTGGAAGTATATTCACTTCTCATTTCTGGAAAAGCTTTCAAGAAGCATTGGGCACCAAACTTCTGTTCAGCACAGCTTATCACCCTCAGTCTCAAGGGCAAGTCGAAAGAGTCAATCAGATTCTCGAGGATATGCTCAGAGCATGTGGTCTCTCCTTTGGCATGAAATGGGAGGATTGCCTTCCATATGCTGAATTCTCCTACAACAACAGCTACCAGGCAAGCCTAGGCATGGCACCATTTGAAGCACTCTATGGCCGCAGATGCAGGAGTCCAATCAATTGGTCTGGAGCTGGTGAACGTTCACTCTTAGGCCCTGACATTGTTAAGGAAGCCGAGGAGAAAGTTCGTATCATTCGTGACAATCTCAAGATTGCTCAGTCTCGTCAGAAAAGCTACTATGACAGCAAGCACCGGGACATGGTCTATGCACCTGGTGACAAGGCATATCTCCGTGTAACTCCCCTCAGAGGCACTCATCGTTTTGGTGTGAAAGGAAAGCTTGCACCAAGATACATTGGTCCTTTCAACATTCTCTCAAGGCGGGCAGAAAATGCCTATCGTCTTGAACTTCCAGAAAAACTATCCAAGGTGCACGATGTGTTCCACGTGTCACAGCTCAAGAAGTGTTTCAAAGATCCAGATCGTGCAATTGATCATGATTCCATTGAACTGCAAGATGATCTCTCTTATGAGGAGCATCCTGTTCGTATTCTCGATGAGACCGAGCATAAGACTCGCAACAAGAGCACCAAGTTCTTGAAAGTGCAGTGGTCGCATCATTCCGATAAAGAGGCAACGTGGGAGACCGAAGAGGATCTTCGCAAGAAGTATCCGGACCTTTTCTCTTCTCAGTAAGGAATCTCGGGGCGCGATTCCTTCAAGGGGGGGCGTTTTGTAACATCCCAAGTATGAAAACTTCCATTTAGAATGTTTGATTCTTGTTTAATTAAAGTTTTGCATCATGTCATCATATTCATTGAATTGTTTGCATTTGTTTTACTTTGTTTTCCATTTGTTTGCTTCTGTTTTACTCTCACAATTCAAATTCAAACATTTATTTCATACTTGCTCTGTTACAACCTTTTAAATAAAGAGTTCAAATAAAAACAACCAATTTGTTTCCATTTTATTCCATAATGCTCAACTATTAAAATGGTGGCTTTAATCCATCAATTAATTCCAATTTGCATTTAAAAAATTCAAATTCAAATCACATGTTACAACAGCACCCAATATGGATTTATGGACATTGCCAAAACAATTCAGCTCAATTGTTCTACTTAACAATAGGGTTCCACCTATTAAAAAGTTTGTTTTCATTAATGTTCACTTAATATAAAATCCATCCAATTTTTTGAATTAAATCACAAATAGCAATTTAATTTGAAACTTTTTGGAAAACAAAGTTAGCATTTAGTTGCTATTGTAAAAACTAACCTAACCATAATTTTTTCCAAATTTTCCTAGCCCTAAAAACTACCTTTTTCTTCCATTTTCATTTCTGCAAAAAAAAAACAGAAGGAGAAAATTTTTTAAAACAAAAAACGGGCGCCAAGGGCAGTGGGCTGCGCCCAGCCCACCTTTTCCCTTCTCCCCCGCGCGGCCCAACCTTTTTCCTCCCCGCGCTGGCCCGGTACCGGTTCGCGTCGCTCCCCCCTCTTCTGTTTTGCGTACGGCAGTCCATCTGCCGGTGCCACGTCGCCGCCGCCGCGAGCAGACGGCCACGGTGAGCCCCTGCGCTCTATAAAAGCCATGCCCTAGCCCCGCGCTGCCCTAGCTAGCCCCTACCCCTCTCCCCTCGAGCTCCGCCGCCATTTTCCTCTCCCTCGCCGCAATTTCTCCCTCTCTGCTACCTCACCGGAGCGCTTCTCTGAATCCATGGAAGCCGCCGCCACCTCGACGCACCACCTACCCACCTAGCTACTGGAACCAGACCACCACATCTCCCTCTTCCGTTTGAACACCGCAGCCACCCCGGAGAGTCACCACAACGACGCCGCCATCATCGACCTGTCGTCGGCCACCGTCTTCCTCGCGCCTCTGCCACGTCTACATCGCCGGTGAGCTCACCGTGCCCACCATCTCCTCCCTCTCTGCAGTTGCGCACGATCGATCACGCACCCCACCCACAGCAGCACGGCGCAGCAGCACCACGGTGATCGCCGCCGTCGTTTTTCTCTGTCAGGGTTCAGTCGAGCGCGCGCGCAAAATTCAGTTAAGCAGTGGATCTGAACGTTACCTTACCTGCGCCCATGTTACTGTCAACAACTGAAGCGCAGCGCACTGGTTACAGCGACTGCACGCGAGCGCGAGGGCCATGGATCGAGTCCTGGCTCCGCGGGATTTATCCCACCATTTTGCACGGTGCACTGACAGGGTGGCCCCCCCTGTCAGTCGCTGAGTGGCACTGTTGCCACGCGTGCATGCCACGTTGGCCCTAGGCCCACTGGCAGTGCCTAGGGTAGATTTCTGGCTGTATAAATTTTTTTCGGACTTTTCTTTTTCAAAACCAGTCCCTTTAAATTACAGATTGGTCCTCAAAATGAAATTGCTAATAACTTTTAAATTATAACTCCAAATAGTAAAAGTAAAATATGTTTGTTGATCCAAATTAAATTATCTATCTAATTAAACCAATTTTTTTCTGTTTTGAATTTTCCAAATGCAATCAAAATTCAAATTCAAACAATTCATTTGTAATTTGATAAATTGCATAACTAATTCATACTTAATCCAAATAATGCAAATAAAATATGTTTTCCATGCTATTTCAAACCACCTATTCAAATATAAATTTTGTTTCATGGTTTGAATAATTAAAATTTCTTAAATAATTTAAACCTTGTTTAAATCATTTAAATTTGCTAAATTCATAACTTGCTCAAATTAAATTATTTTTGAACATGCAAAATATGTTTTCAAACCAGAAAAACTTAACCTTTTCAAATATGAATTTGAATTTATGTTTGGAAAAAATAAAATTCAAATAATTTTTCAAACTTGTTTTAAATTCATTTAAAACTTGGTTAATCTTGTTTAAGTCATAATAAATTCATCATAACTCCTTTTTCAATATTTGAAACATGTAATCCAACTAAAATTTTGTATTCTTTTCAAATATGAATTTTGTTATTTATCTTGCACAATTTAAATTGGTGAAAACAACAACTATTTGTGTAACCCCTTTAAGGAACCAAAAATTCCCTAACTTAATAAATAAATTTCTAAATTGGTAAACCTTATTTCCAATTGTTTATATTGTTGTTATTTTGTTGTTTTCCTCATCCATGCATCATACTAATCCACATTCACCTGTTGGTTAATTGGAAAACAATTGTTTCAACCAAAAATTCATGGGCTTTTCATATGCAACTCAAAATTGCATATGTGTCCATTTAAATTGTGTTACCATGTCAACTAGGTTATTTTGATGCATCCATAAAATTGTCATGCATCATCCCATGGTTGTGCATTATGCCATGATATTGATTGTCTATCTTTCTTCATTGTTTGTTTGCTTCTTCTCGGATAGACGACGACGTTGAGACAGACGATACTTACGACACCCCTTCTGAGGATCTAGCTCAGTACCAGGCTGCTGAGTTTGCAGGCAAGTTATCACTCACATGAACCACTGTGTTCCTTTCAACATTGGTTACCGATACTTTCCGTTGTCTATTTCTGCTAGCCATATGTATCGTTGCTTCTGTTACGAACCTATCACATGATACCATGAACCCTGATATTGCCTCACCTCCAGTCCTATAACCCCGTTGCTTGGGCCCGTGTCTTACTAGCATGCTTAGGGTTGTTTTTGCTCGAGTCTGTTATCAGTTACTTTCTGTTATCATATTTGATTATATTCTGGGGCTCGATGTTAAACAACAACCTGTTAATTTGAGGTAATAATAAATTGCTGATAAGGCACCGGCAGGAGGCCCGGCGTGGTTTTGAGGCCTGCTAGTGTCGACCCTAATTAGGGAAAAGGGTCTTGTCTACTGATCCATGATGAGCGCACTATCCGCATGTGGGAAGCGTGTATGGGCGCCCCCCGTAAATTTTTTTTGAAGATTGTACCGTAGGGAAAAATCCCTACGGTTAGATCCCCCCCGCAATTTGATTCGATTCGCATCTCGTCCAAATCGCCACATTTAGTTCGGGCTTTCCATTTGATGCACGCATATGCAGGTACAAACCCGAGGCCAGGGTGGAACTTTTGTAGTCGGCATTTAGGGCGGCGTAGTCTTCGAGTGCTATGAGGGTCCCCTTTTCTTCGTGGGGCTCGATTAGCCGCGCACGCACAGCACGTGGTGCTTTGGGCTTGATGCGAAGAAGAGTTGAGTTGTGTTGAGTGCCCCGCTTGGTGGGAAAGGCCTTCCCGTCTGGCGGGTTATTCTTACGTGTACGGCCAAATTGGTGCACCCCTGCAGGGATAAATCTTCTCGAGAAGCCGTGTTTTCCGCGGTTATGGTTGACTTGGTGAAAGTACTGGCTAACAAGTACTCAGAACAACTTACACCTAACTAATACTAACTTGACTAGTTATAGGCTTATTGACACAACAATTTGATCCATCATTAATCCAACTGTGTGAGTTATCCTCGGATTGCTTCTTTGGATAAGGGGCGAGATCCATGATGGGTTTGTTTGGTGTTTAGTTGTAGTTGGTTACGATACACTATCTTATCCCCTTTCTGATAGCCGGAAGTTGTAGTATGTTCTGTAGTTGGTTAGTGCAGCCAGTTGCAGCATGTTTTATATTCCTTTCTTCCGTTGAACCCAAGGCATCTGTGCTTGGTGTTGACGGGCTACACTTTGGTGAACTGTGAGTCTTGCTTGCCAGTACGTTTATGTACTGACCCCTTTGGGGCTGTGGTTTCCGCAGACTACGCTTACGAGGATCCCCGTGACGGCTACTACGTGGAGTTTGACGAGGCTGCTGACGAGTAGGTAGCGGACCCGGGCAGGATCCGAGACATCGAGGATGGGCTCCGTCTTTTCGTTTTCCGGCTTCTTAAGCCTATTTGGATTTGTCTATACTCAGACCCCTTTGAATGCTTCCGCTGAGATGTAATGATGTTATGTTGGGACATGTGTCCTCTGGATGATTGTATTTGCTATCTCTGCTCTAGTGAGAGCTATTTGCAACTTATTTCAATCTTTTGTGTCTTAGAGATATGTTGTGCTATCATTCTGATAAACGCCGCTGACGTACCATGTGTGTATGGTATGAAGTACGTCAATGGTAGTATCCCGATTTCTATGGGATGGTTTACGTAGACGCTGAACAGATAGGGGTTGGTTGTCACACATACGTGTGTTGGCCTACTCGTAAGAGATGCGGGTGCCGGTAAGCCCCGTAATCCAATACACTACTGTTCAACGGAACTGCGAGTATCCTCTAGAAGTCCGGGTGCGACACCTAGGTACTTAATCTAGTGATAACATGAGTTATCTTCCCTCAACTGGACACACAATTTTGATATATAGTGGAGTTAGTGGAATGGATCTTCTAATCAAAAGCCTAAATTCGCTTACACTTCTAGCTATGCATGTAGATTTGGTTGCTGAAACTACTTCCTTTTTTTTCCAACAAAAGATGTGTGAAGGACAGTTGATGCAATGGCGCATCATAAACCCCAAACTCACTATCTATTATGCCATTTGGTTTGGACCCTACTGGGAGGAAAAATTAATTTTCTGATTACACAATCTTATAGTAAATTTGTGGTTAAAATAATACGGTAGTTACTGAAAACACACTTTTCGGCAAGCAAAGTTGAATAAACTGGCTTTGAAATTGAAACGTGAGGAACCAATAGTATTGCAAGAGGAAGCAAAATGTTCTGATTTTCTGCCCTTTGGCCCACTCAGTTATTTAGAAAAGTAGACTTACTAAATACTACAAAACATCATAATTTCATCATCTTAGCCTCCATTGTTCAGCCAGGCGTGCACTTTGAAACCTAGGTACTTTATCTGGTGATAACATCTGTTATCTTCCTGCAACTGGACACACAATTTTGATACATAGTGGAGATAGTGGAATGGATCTTCTAATCAAAAGGCTAAATTCGCCTACACTTCTAGCTATTAATGTAGATTTGGTTGCTGAAACTACTTCATTTTTTTTTCGACAAAAGATGTGTGAAGGACAGTTGATGCAATGGCGCATCATAAACCCCAAACTCACTATCTATTATGCCATTTGGTTTGGACCCTACTGGGAGGAAAAATTAATTTTCCGATTACACAATCTTATAGTAAATTTGTGGTTAAAATAATACGGTAGTTACTGAAAAGACACTTTTCGGCAAGTAAAGTTGAATAAACTGGCTTTGAAATTGAAACATGAGGAACCAATAGTATTGCAAGTGGAAGCAAAATGTTCTGATTTTCTGCCCTTTGGCCCACTCAGTTATTTAGAAAAGTAGACTTACTAAATACTACAAAACATCAGAATTCCATCATCTTAGCCTCCACTGTTCAGCCAGGCCTGCACTTTGAAACCTAGATACTTTATCTGGTGATAACATCAGTTATCTTCCCTCAACTGGACACACAATTTTGTTATATAGTGGAGATAGTGGAATGGATCTTCTAATCAAAAGGCTAAATTCGCTTACACTTCTAGCTATGCATGTAGATTTGGTTGCTGAAACTACTTCATTTTTTTCGACAAAAGATGTGTGAAGGACATATGATGCAATGGCGCATCATAAACCCCAAACTCACTATCTATTATGCCATTTGGTTTGGACCCTACTGGGAGGAGAAACTAATTTTCTGATTACACAATCTTATAGTAAATTTGTGGTTAAAATAATACGGTAGTTACTGAAAAGACACTTTTCGGCAAGTAAAGTTGAATAAACTGGCTTTGAAATTGAAACGTGAGGAACCAATAGTATTGCAAGAAGAAGCAAAATGTTCTGATGTTCTGCCCTTTAGCCCACTCAGTTATTTAGAAAAGTAGACTTACTAAATACTACAAAACATCAGAATTTCATCATCTTAGCCTCCATTGTTCAGCCAGGCGTGCACTTTGAAACCTAGGTACTTTATCTAGTGATGACATCAGTTATCTTCCCTCAACTGGACACAAAATTTTAATATATAGTGGATTTAGTGGAATGGATCTTCTAATCAAAAGGCTAAATTCGCCTACACTTCTAGCTATTAATGTACATTTGGTTGCTGAAACTACTTCATTTTTTTTCGACAAAAGATGTGTGAAGGACAGTTGATGCAATGGCGCATCATAAACCCCAAACTCACTATCTATTATGCCATTTGGTTTGGACCCTACTAGGAGGAAAAATTAATTTTCGGATTACACAATCTTATAGTAAATTTGTGGTTAAAATAATACGGTAGTTACTGAAAAGACACTTTTCGGCAAGTAAAGTTGAATATACTGGCTTTGAAATTGAAACATGAGGAACCAATAGTATTGCAAGTGGAAGCAAAATGTTCTGATTTTCTGCCCTTTGGCTCACTCAGTTATTTAGAAAAGTAGACTTACTAAATACTATAAAACATCAGAATTCCATCATCTTAGCCTCCACTGTTCAGCCAGGCCTGCACTTTGAAACCTAGGTACTTTATCTGGTGATAACATCTGTTATCTTCACTCAACTGGACACACAATTTTGTTATATAGTGGAGATAGTGGAATGGATCTTCTAATCAAAAGGCTAAATTCGCTTACACTTCTAGCTATGCATGTAGATTTGGTTGCTGAAACTACTTCATTTTTTTCGACAAAAGATGTGTGAAGGACAGTTGATGCAATGGCGCATCATAAACCCGAAACTCACTATCTATTATGCCATTTGGTTTGGACCCTACTAGGAGGAGAAATTAATTTTCTAATTACACAATCTTATAGTAAATTTGTGGTTAAAATAATACGGTAGGTACTGAAAAGACACTTTTCAGCAAGTAAAGTTGAATAAACTGGCTTTGAAATTGAAACGTGAGGAACCAATAGTATTGCAAGAGGAAGCAAAATGTTCTGCCCTTTAGCCCACTCAGTTATTTAGAAAAGTAGACTTACTAAATACTACAAAACATCAGAATTTCATCATCTTAGCCTCCATTGTTCAGCCAGGCGTGCACTTTGAAACCTAGGTACTTTATCTAGTGATAACATCAGTTATCTTCCCTCAACTGGACACACAATTTTGATATATAGTGGAGTTAGTGGAATGGATCTTCTAATCAAAAGGCTAAATTCGCTTACACTTCTAGCTATGCATGTAGATTTGGTTGCTGAAACTACTTCCTTTTTTTAACAAAAGATGTGTGAAGGACAGTTGATGCAATGGCGCATCATAAACCCCAAACTCACTATCTATTATGCCATTTGGTTTGGACCCTACTGGGAGGAAAAATCAATTTTCTGATTACACAATCTTATAGTAAATTTGTGGTTAAAATAATACGGTAGTTACTGAAAAGACACTTTTCGGCAAGTAAAGTTGAATAAACTGGCTTTGAAATTGAAACGTGAGGAACCAATAGTATTGCAAGAGGAAGGAAAATGTTCTGATTTTCTGCCCTTTGGCCCACTCAGTTATTTAGAAAAGTGAACTTACTAAATACTACAAAACATCATAATTTTATCATCTTAGCCTCCACTGTTCAGTTAGGCGTGCACTTTGAAACCTAGGTAATTTATCTGGTGATAACATCTGTTATCTTCCCGCAACTGGACACACAATTTTGATATATAGTGGAGATAGTGGAATGGATCTTCTAATCAAAAGGCTAAATTCGCCTACACTTCTAGCTATTAATGTAGATTTGGTTGCTGAAACTACTTCATTTTTTTTTCGACTAAAGATGTGTGAAGGACAGTTGATGCAATGGCGCATCATAAACCCCAAACTCACTATCTATTATGCCATTTGGTTTGGACCCTACTAGGAGGAAAAATTAATTTTCTGATTACACAATCTTATCGTAAATTTGTGGTTAAAATAATACGGTAGTTACTGAAAAGACAATTTTCGGCAAGTAAAGTTGAATAAACTGGCTTTGAAATTGAAACGTGAGGAACCAATAGTATTGCAAGAGGAAGCAAAATGTTCTAATTTTCTGCCCTTTGGCTCACTCAGTTATTTAGAAAAGTAGACTTACTAAATACTACAAAACATCATAATTTCATCATCTTAGCCTCCACTGTTCAGCCAGGCGTGCACTTTGAATAACAGGTACTTTATCTGGTGATAACATCTGTTATCTTCCCTCAACTGGACACACAATTTTGATATATAGTGGAGATAGTGGAATGGATCTTCTAATCAAAAGGCTAAATTCGCTTACACTTCTAGCTATGCATGTAGATTTGGTTGCTGAAACTACTTCATTTTTTTTTCGACAAAAGATGTGTGAAGGAAAGTTGATGCAATGGCGCATCATAAACCCCAAACTCACTATCTATTATGCCATTTGGTTTGGACCCTACTGGGAGGAAAAATTAATTTTCTGATTACACAATCTTATAGTAAATTCGCCTACTGTGGGGACCCCAGACTAGCAGTCCGAGACCTCCAGTATGCATACATTCACGATCCCATGACCAGTCAGTCGTGAACAACATACTCGAGTTGGCATTGCAGATTACAACATCCACTACACGAATACACGGCTTACACAACTGGTCACTTGACTCAGTTGAAAACAACTGCCACGCAGGGCAGGAACACACACTTAAAAACAGCGGAAGATTGCAAAACACACTCGTGGTAAACCCAAGTCACGCCTTGACTACCTACAGGCTACTGACTCGGAGACGTTCCTAGTTCGCGTAGCCGTCAGCGACACCATCTTCTTCAGGTTCTCCGGGTTTCTGCTCAAAGTCTGGCTAAGACAATAGCCAGGGACGAAACCATTCATGAGTACGTTTGAATGTACTCCTGCAAGTCACCCTAAATGAAAGCTAAACATGCAAGTATGCATATATATAAAGGTGGTAGGAAGGCTTTAATTAGGGCTCAACTAGCCATGATGAATTTAAGACTCATCATAGTTGCACAAGTTTTATTCTCCTTTGTTGAAGAAGATACTTCCAAAGATATTTCATTTCTCTTGTAGATAAAGCATGTCCACAAGGTTTTGAGAAAACATTCTATATAAATAAAACATTTCTCTTTGCAAAACTTCTTGGAAAAACACATCTTTAAGATCATCATTTATCCGGTACCTCAAAGGTACAATCATTCCCTTTCAACGTACCTCCCAGGTACAAGTTCCAAAACACCTTTCCAGCTTTTTGAAAACATTGACACAATGCTAGCTACATGGCCATTCAACTGCCCATATCCGAGGGCGCGGCTATTCTGAATAGTTTTACTCTGCAGAGGTGTACACAATCCACAAGATCCAGTACATCCGCCGTGAACAACCACGGACTGTCCGAGACAGTATGCAAACATCGGATAACTGGTCCTAACCATCCACTATGTCCGTGCTAGTAAATGACTACCTCCTCAACTGGGTTTGTTCTCCCCGGCACCGAGTGAGTCAGCCGTATCGATCCGGTTTCCCCTGACAACACACCGCCATGGCAGGAGACCCAATTGCTGCAACCGGTAGTGAACTTAATCCCACACTGTGAATGTCCCATTCTCCCTCATGGCGACAATTCGGTTCGGGGGACTCTAACCCCTATAGCACTTTGAGGTAGACACGGACTAACACCGACAAGCAATTAGCTAGACCCCGTTCCCATATTGGGGTAATGTGGCAGCACGGCTTGGTTGTCCGGCGAAGACTAGGTTATGTGTCATTTTTGGAAAACAAGTCGAAAACATTTCCTTCTTCACAAACCTCCCTCGGACAAGGTCCCACCTTTCCTCGGGGTTTTTCCAATCCTTTGCTTTCCAAAATCAACAAGTTACAATGTCCACTAGGGGACTTAAGTTGATTAAGTGATGATAATAAAATATCTAAAGGTCTTGGTAACACCAAGATTATATAGTGGATATAGCATATTAGATACATAAAATAAATAGTGGTATGGTCCACTTAAAAGAATAGTTTTTGAATCAACTTTTGTCAACTTCAGAAGTAAAACATGCATGATAGATAATGATAAGTAAAACAATAGCAAGCATTTAGAATGGTTTTCCTTGGCTCTGGTCTTGGTCTTGCTCTTGAAATAAACAAGAGTTGCAATAAAAACCTCTCCGGGAAATAATACCGTCTTCGTTATCTAACGTCGTAAACATAAAAAGGAAAACACCCAATCAGAACCAAACAAAGGCAAGAACTTGCTAAAATGTAAACATACAGCAAGCATTTCATCCAATAAGTGAACACTCACAAACAAAATTACTAGGGTGCACACCAACAAGCAAATCATGCCCAGACAACACCACATGAATAGCACTAGAATTGGTGTTATGGATCCTCAACCAAAATGGCATGAGTTCAGTGGGTGTGCCACTCTCATATCATTCTCAAATAAGGTTAAATGACTCTCTGGTCATTCATGAGGATGAGCAAAATAACAAGAAAATAACCTAGGAACACATATACATGCATAGGAAAATAATAACAAGCAATACTACAAGCCCAAAGTAACTCATGCTTTTCTAATCATGGAGAATTAATATAACCAGTACCTAAGAACCTAATAACAGAGACAAAACCATACCAAAAATACCATGGCATCACTCAATGCATGAAAATAATCATGGAGCAAAACAACTATTAAAACTAGACATGCAAAAAGGCTATTTAGACAAGCAGACATGCATATCCATAAGAGATCATTAAACATGATTTATTCTAACATGATGGATCTGTAAGATGACATCCACATACAGAGAAAACAACACCTAGACATGCTAGTAATATCAAAATAACAATCTAAACAATTTATCAAAAACTAAGCATGCAAATAACTACTATGGCAGAAAATCACCTAAAACTAGCATGGCATGCCAACATGATCTAGAACTTAATCAATCAAGCAAGCAAGTATAACATGCAAAAATAACAGTAGACATGCTATGGAAAACAATACTAAAGCATTTATTTAATTCATCAAACCAATATGAAGAATAACATAATTTTAACCTATTTTTACTAGGGAAAACACCCTAAGAGAATAAAACTATAGCAACCATGGCTTTTCACACACATTTTCCTAACATGACAATGACACACTCAAAACACCAATAAAACATGTATTGATACCCTACACATGCTAGGAATCAATTTTATAACAAAATAATATAACACACAATTTAAATAAGGGGCTATAGCAATAAAATGCAGAAAAGAGCTAAACACTAAATATTGCACCAATCCTATTCTGTAACTCCTAACATCATAAAAATCTAGTATGAGGTGCTCCTAGTCACTAACAAACCAACACAATTGGATTCACATCAAAATTCATCACCAATAAAATTAAAAATTCACAGAAGTGCTCTCTGTCCTAAAAACTAACATGCATGCCATTTTCAATCAGAAACTCAAGTCAACACAAGGTAAATTCCCTCAGATAGATATTAACAAGAGCTACTCAGAACAGTTGAGTTTGCAAGTTTTGGATACTTAAAACTCAAGTTATTAAAGAAATGGTGTTCATGAGTGTCTCTGCCATTTATTTTATTTCTCCTAAAATATTGCACAAAAAGAAGATCTACAAGTTGGAGGTGGTTAATATTTTGTAGATCTAGTTCTGTGATTTTTAGTTTGGCAATATTCACTTGATAGCAAAAAAATTGGTTAACGGGCCAGATCTGGAGGTGTTGGGCCGCACAGAGGCAGGCAGGCCCGCCGGCATGCGCGCGCGAGGCGAAACGGTAAGCTACCGTTTGATCAGCCATCGACGGTGGAGATTAGATAGACCATGATTTAAACTGCCCCGTTGGATGCAGATCTGACGCTGTCGAGGAGTCTCCGTCGGCGGCGACCAAAAACGGGCGGTGGAAACAGGAATACGGCGGGGCAGTCGCCGGAGTTTCGCCGTAGATGGCTACGGGCCTTCCCCGGAAACGATACCTGCACCAAAACGCTCAGGACAACGCCGCGAACCAGATCCCCCCTAGTGGCGCACGCATGGGAAGCCTCTGCGCCAGGGCTCCCTTGGCTCAACGGCGGCCGAGCGGGGTCGGAAACGACGGCGTCCCTGCGGTGGATGAAAAAGCAATTAGAGAGGGGGAGATGCGATTGGGGTCTAAACAAGAACATAGAAAGAAAAGAGAGAGGCGGAGGTCCTCTGCATCGATCTGGAGGCGAGCTCGGTGAGCTGCGTCCATGGCGGCCACGGGCATGCAAGCTCACAGAGGAGGAGGCGAAGTGGAGCACTGCTACGGTGGTTCTTGGGTGTGTTCACTCTCCAGAGATCGACAGGGGACCAGTAGAGGTGCGGAGTGGAGGAGAACAAGTGGAGTCCTCCGAGCACACGCAGGTGTTCGACCGCGAGTAGAGGGAGAAGGAGAGCGAGGTGGGGCGAGGGAGGGGCACAGGTGCGCTTCTGGGAGGCTCACGGAGCTGGTTGACAAGGACACGGGCTCGGGCATGCATACCAAGTGTCGGAACGCGATGGACGTTGGCGAGCGCGTCCAGAGCGCCATGGACACCTCATGGAACTGGAGGAAAGGGGACAAGCAGGAGGGGGTGGGTTTCTTCCATATTTGTTCACGGGGTGAGAGGGGTGTGCTGGCGCAAGGGCTGCCCCTGGTTTGGTCTGTGGTGGTGGATAGAGAAGAAGGGAGGGTGAGCACCATCCTTGGCCACTAGTGGTTGGATGAGCTAGGGAGAGAGAGAAAAATGGTGGATCAGCTAGACCATGTCTAGGAGGTGAGAATGGATATTTTTCATCTCTCAGAACAGAAGAGGGGTAGAGAGAGTGAAATCATTGATCAAGACATGGATGAACTCATCAATGTCCAAAAAGACCAGGAGTTGTTTTTGATAGTTTTCACCAAAATTTTGAATAGAACAAATATGGAATATCATGTCCATTGGATAGATTATGAAAAATGGAGTCTAGGGATGGTAGTTTCAAGGTCTTCTGAAAATATTTCTTTCACAAAATTTTGGGAAATTCAAAAATGGCAGAAACTGTTTTTAAATGTTTTCTCCAAAATTTTCAAAACAACTTGCACATGTTTTTGTATAAGTAAGTCCCACATGACCATAGGCATGTTGGGTAATTTTTCCAAGATTTTAGGAAATACTTTTCTTCACAAAATATTTTAAAAATCTATTTCTGGCCTTTTGGAAAATGGAAAATAATAAATAGTAAATGCTTTGAAAAACAAATATTCTTGAGTTGGGATGATAGAGTATATAATATAGGTCTCAAAAGTGATTTTTAATAAGCAACTCTTTTGAAAATCTTTTAGACACCAAGTGGAAAGATGGTGAAAACAGGAGTTTATTTAATAGGATAAAAACCATGAGAGAAGAATAATTAAATGTCCATTGGAAAATAAATGGACCACATGGAGGTGATGTATAGGTCATGAAAATTACAATGGTAGGTTCATTTGGCCTGAAAACAATAGGGAGTTATTTTGAGTAACATGGACAAAGTGATTCATAAAAAAGAGATATGACCATTAATATGGGGGTGCTTTCCATAGGACTTTGATAGATGATAACAAAGGGTTTCAATATCCAAGTTAACAACTTGGTTAGATAAAATATATATATATACAAATATATTTATGAGGATGCATTGTGAATAGAAGAAAATAGGACATAAGAGCATGTCCCCAAAGTTAGAAGTTTTTAGGAAAGCAGAGGATAAAAAGGACATGTGATGGGATATGATGTAGATGCATGATCTTGTTATAACTAAGTTTTATTTTATTAGAACAGCACACATTAATCAACAAACAAAAATAAATACTCAAGCAAACACAAGATAGGATCATACAACAAGCAGATAAAATAACAAGACACACAAGGTCACTCAAGCAACTGAGTTCTCCAAAATAGTTTCCAAGTGTTTCTCTCAAGTGTTAATTTTAGGTAGTGATCAATACATACCATGACAAGAGGATTTTATAAAGAAGTTCAGCTCAAAAGTTGTTATTTCCAAAAGAATATAATTGAGGTAAAAACACAGGGGTAACATAATCCCCTCTTATTGTTTTTGCAAAAGAAGGAAGTGAGAAGGAGTTTCTGAAATACTTTCAAAAACATCTTGGTTAAAAACAGGTTGGAGATGATTAGCTCCAAAATACTTTTTCATATAGTTTTGGAAATTATCTTTTGTTTTTCTCAAAACTTGGTCTTTGGGTTTCTTCTAAAATCAAAACATTTTCAAAAAGGTTTTAGCCAAAAGGGTGTGATGGATGAAGATGATGAGCATTCTTGTCATGACTTGATCACAAGGTTTTGTGTTTGAAGAAAGTTATGATCAAAGGTTGTAATGTTAGTTGTTAGCAAACTCAAACAAGCACACAATCCACAAGCAATTAGAAAAGAAACACAAGCATTAGCCAAACATATTAAAAAGTTTTTGTTGGCCCTGATTTTTGGGTTATTGAAAACAAGTTTTTCCTGTCTTCCAAAAATTGGGCTGTTACAGCTCTTCCCCCCTTAAAATGAATCTCGTCCCCGAGATTCGTAAGTGGGTACTTCAGGGTGTAACTAAAAACAAGATTCTCGAGCTTCTTCAATGTTTGTAAATGAAGATTCTTTGACGAGGTGGTCTCTGAGAACTCGAGGTGTTGATGTTGTCAGAATGTTGCTTGTCGAGGAGATGGATATATTCACTTGACACTTCATGAACTTGTTGTTGATGTTGGTGGAACGACACAAGCTAATGAAGGGTCTTGATTTTTCTGCTTCGTAGACCTTCTGTCGTTGTCTGGACCTGGTCTTCTGTTAGGGGTATCGCAGATAGTTACCCACGGCAACCATCTGGCCTCATAGGGCGTCAGGTCCGTAGACTTGACTCTCTCCGATTACTATTAGGAAAGCCGTTAGGAAACTCCTATATGCTTCTTTTCTTCTTGAGTGGTCGTCCGCGTGGAAGTGCTTCCCCCCTTTGATTAGTCTGTTATTAGGTCCGTACACTTTTCGACAAGTAAAATTGAATAAACTGACTTTGAAATTGAAACGTGAGGAACCAATAGTATTGCAAGAGGAAGCAAAATGTTCTGATTTTCTGCCCTTTGGCCCACTCATTTATTTAGAAAAGTAGACTTACTAAATACTAAAAAACATCATAATTTCATCATCTTAGCCTCCACTGTTCAGCCAGGCGTGCACTTTGAAACCTAGGTACTTTATCTGGTGATAACATCTGTTATGTTCCCTCAACTGGACACACAATTTTGATATATAGTGGAGATAGTGGAATGTATCTTCTAATCAAAAGGCTAAATTCGCTTACACTTCTAGCTATGCATGTAGATTTGGTTGCTGAAACTACTTCATTTTTATTCGACAAAAGATGTGCGAAGGACAGTTGATGCAATGGCGCATCGTAAACCCCAAACTCACTATCTATTATGCCATTTGGTTTGGACCCTACTAGGAGGACAAATTAATTTTCTGATTACACATTCTTATAGTAAATTTGTGGTTAAAATAATACGGTAATTACTGAAAACACACTTGTCGGCAAGTAAAGTTGAATAAACTGGCTTTGAAATTGAAACGTGAGGAACCAACAGTATTGCAAGAGGAAGCAAAATGTTCTGATTTTCTGCCCTTTGGCCCACTCAGTTATTTAGAAAAGTAGACTTACTAAATACTACAAAACATCATAATTTCATCATCTTAGCCTCCACTGTTCAGCCAGACGTGCACTTTGAAACCTATGTACTTTATCTAGAGATAACATCAGTTATCTTCCCTCAACTGGACACACAATTTTGATATATAGTGGAGATGGTGGAATGGATCTTTTAATCAAAAGGCTAAATTCGCTTACACTTCTAGCTGCGCATGTAGATTTGGTTGCTCAAACTACTTCATTTTTTTTCGACAAAAGATGTGTGAAGGACAGTTGATGCAATGGCGCATCATAAACCCCAAACTCACTATCTATTATGCCATTTGGTTTGGACCCTACTGGGAGGAAAAATTAATTTTCTGATTACACAATCTTATAGTAAATTTGTGGTTAAAATAATACGGTAGTTACTGAAAAACACTTTTCGGCAAGTAAAGTTGAATAAACTTGCTTTGAAATAGAAACATGAGTAACCAATAGTATTGCAAGAGGAAGCAAAATGTTCTGATTTTCTGCCCTTTGGCTCACTCAGTTATTGAGAAAAGTAGACTTACTAAATACTACAAAACATCATAATTTCATCATCTTAGCCTCCACTGTTCAGCCAGGCGTGCACTTTGAAACCTAGGTACTTTATCTAGTGATAACATCAGTTATCTTCCCTCGACTGGACACACAATTTTGATATATAGTGGAGATGGTGGAATGGATCTTTTAATCAAAAGGCTAAATTCGCTTACACTTCTAGCTGCGCATGTAGATTTGGTTGCTCAAACTACTTCATTTTTTTTGACAAAATATGTGTGAAGGACAGTTGATGCAATGGCGCATCATAAACCCCAAACTCACTATCTATTATGCCATTTGGTTTGGACCCTACTAGGAGGAAAAATTAATTTTCTGATTACACAATCTTATAGTAAATTTGTGGTTAAAATAATACGATAGTTACTGAAAAACACTTTTCGGCAAGTAAAGTTGAATAAAATTGCTTTGAAATAGAAACGTGAGTAACCAATAGTATTGCAAGAGGAAGCAAAATGTTCTGATTTTCTGCCCTTTGGCCCACTCAGTCATTTAGAAAAGTAGACTTACTAAATACTACAAAACATCATAATTTCATCATCTTAGCCTCCACTGTTCAGCCAGGCGTGCACTTTGAAACCTAGGTACTTTATCTAGTGATAACATCAGTTATCTTCCCTCGACTGGACACACAATTTTGATATATAGTGGAGATGGTGGAATGGATCTTTTAATCAAAAGGCTAAATTCGCTTACACTTCTAGCTGCGCATGTAGATTTGGTTGCTGAAACGACTTCATTTTTTTTCGACAAAAGATGTGTGAAGGACAGTTGATGTAATGGCGCATCATAAACCCCAAACTCACTATCTATTATGCCATTTGGTTTGGACCCTACTGGGAGGAAAAATTAATTTTCTGATTACACAATCTTATAGTAAATTTGTGGTTAAAATAATACGGTAGTTACTGAAAAACACTTTTCGGCAAGTAAAGTTGAATAAACTGGCTTTGAAATTGAAACGTGAGTAACCAATAGTATTGCAAGAGGAAGCAAAATGTTCTGATTTTCTTCCCTTTGGCCCACTCAGTTATTTAGAAAAGAGGACTTACTAAATACTACAAAACATCATAATTTCATCATCTTAGCCTCCACTGTTCAGCCAGGCGTGCACTTTGAAACCTAGGTACTGGTGATAACATCATTTATCTTCCCTCGACTGGGCACACAATTTTGATATATAGTGGATATGGTGGAATGGATCTTTTAATCAAAAGGCTAAATTGAGTTACACTTCTAGCTGCGCATGTAGATTTGGTTTGCTGAAACTACTTCATTTTTTTTCGACAAAAGATGTTTGAAGGACAGTTGATGCAATGGCGCATCATAAACCCCAAACTCACTATCTATTATGGCATTTGGTTTGGACCCTACTAGGAGGAAAAATTAATTTTCTGATTACACAATCTTATAGTAGATTTGTGGTTAAAATAATACGGTAGTAACTGAAAAGACAATTTTCGGAAAGTAAAGTTGAATAAACTGGCTTTGAAATTGAAACGTGAGGAACCAATAGTATTGCAAGAGGAAGCAAAATGTTCTGATTTTCTGCCCTTTGGCCCACTCAGCTATTTAGAAAAGTAGACTTAGTAAATACTACAAAACATCATAATTTCATCATCTTAGCCTCCACTGTTCAGCCAGGCGTGCACTTTGAAAGCTAGGTACTTTATCTGGTGGTAACATGTGTTATCTTCCCTCAACTGGACACACAATTTTGATATATATTGGAGATAGTGGAATGGATCTTCCAATCAAAAGGCTAAATTCGCCTACACTTCTAGCTATGCATGTAGATTTGGTTGCTGAAACTACTTCATTTTTTTTTTGACAAAAGATGTGTGAAGGACAGTTGATGCAATGGCGCATCATAAACCCCAAACTCACTATATATTATGCCATTTGGTTTGGACCCTACTGGGAGGAAAAATTAATTTTAGGATTACACAATCTTATAGTAAATTTGTGGTTAAAATAATACGGTAGTTACTGAAAAGACACTTTTCGGCAAGTAAAGTTGAATAAACTGGCTTTGAAATTGAAACGTGAGGAACCAATAGTATTGCAAGAGGAAGCAAAATGTTCTGATTTTCTACCCTTTGTCCCACTCAGCTATTTAGAAAAGTAGACTTACTAAATACTACAAAACATCATAATTTCATCATCTTAGCCTCCACTGTTCAGCCAGGCGTGCACTTTGAAAGCTAGGTACTTTATCTGGTGATAACATCTGTTATCTTCCCGCAACTGGACACGCAATTTTGATATATAGTGGAGATAGTGGAATGGATCTTCCAATCAAAAGGCTAAATTCGCCTACACTTCTAGCTATGCATGTAGATTTGGTTGCTGAAACTACTTCATTTTTTTTCGACAAAAGATGTGTGAAGGACAGTTGATGCAATGGCGCATCATAAACCCCAAACTCACAATATATTATGCCATTTGGTTTGGACCCTACTGGGAGGAAAAATTAATTTTCTGATTAAACAATCTTATAGTAAATTTGTGGTTAAAATAGTACGTTAGTTACTGAAAAGACACTTTTCGGCAAGTAAAGTTGAATAAACTGGCTTTAAAATTGAAACGTGAGGAACCAATAGTATTGCAAGAGGAAGCAAAATGTTCTGATTTTCTGCCCTTTGGCCCACTCATTTATTTAGAAAAGTATACTTACTAAATACTACAAAACATCAGAATTTCATCATCTTAGCCTCCACTATTCAGTCAGGCGTGCACTTTGAAATCTAGGTACTTTATCTGGTGATAACATCTATTATCTTCCCTCAACTGGACACACAATTTTGATATATAGTGGAGATAGTGGAATGGATCTTCCAACCAAAAGGCTGAATTCCCCTACACTTCTAGCTATGCATGTAGATTTGGTTGCTGAAACTACTTCATTTTTTTCGACAAAAGATGTGTGAAGGACAGTTGATGCAATGGCGCATCATAAACCCCAAATTCACTATCTATTATGCCATTTGGTTTGGACCCTACTGGGAGGAAAAATTAATTTTTTTATTACACAATCTTATAGTAAATTTGTGGTTAAAATAATACGGTAGTTACTGAAAAGACACTTTTCGGCAAGTAAAGTTGAATAAACTGGCTTTGAAATTGAAACGTGAGGAACCAATAGTATTGCAAGAGGAAGCAAAATGTTCTGATTTTCTGCCCTTTGGCCCACTCAGCTATTTAGAAAAGTAGACTTACTAAATACTACAAAACATCATAATTTCATCATCTTAGCCTCCACTGTTCAGCCAGGCGTGCACTTTGAAAGCTAGGTACTTTATCTGGTGATAACATCTGTTATCTTCCCACAACTGGACACACAATTTTGATATATAGTGGAGATAGTGGAATGGATCTTCCAATCAAAAGGCTAAATTCGCCTACAGTTCTAGCTATGCATGTAGATTTGGTTGCTGAAACTACTTCATTTTTTTTCGACAAAAGATGTGTGAAGGACAGTTGATGCAATGGCGCATCATAAACCCCAAACTCACAATATATTATGCCATTTGGTTTGGACCCTACTGGGAGGAAAAATTAATTTTCTGATTAAACAATCTTATAGTAAATTTGTGGTTAAAATAGTACGTTAGTTACTGAAAAGACACTTTTCGGCAAGTAAAGTTGTATAAACTGGCTTTGAAATTTAAATGTGAGGAACCAATAGTATTGCAAGAGGAAGTAAAATGTTCTGATTTTCTGCCCTTTGGCCCACTCATTTATTTAGAAAAGTAGACTTACAAAATACTACAAAGCATCATAATTTCATCATCTTAGCCTCCACTGTTCAGCCAGGCGTGCACTTTGAAATCTAGCTACTTTATCTGGTGATAACATCTATTATCTTCCCTCAACTGGACACACAATTTTAATATATAGTGCCAACCAAAAGGCTAAATTCGCCTACACTTCTAGCTATGCATGTAGATTTGGTTGCTGAAACTACTTCATTTTTTTTAGACAAAAGATGTGTTAAGGACAGTTGATGCAATGACGCATCATAAACCCCAAACTCACTATCTATTATGCTATTTGGTTTGGACCCTACTGGGAGGAAAAATTAATTTTCTGATTACACAATCTTATAGTAAATTTGTGGTTAAAATAATACGGTAGTTACTGAAAAGACACTTTTCGGCAAGTAAAGTTGAATAAGCTCGCTTTGAAATTGAAACGTGAGGAACCAATAGTATTGCAAGAGGAAGAAAAATGTTCTGATTTTCTGCCCTTTGGCCCACTCAGTTATTTAGAAAAGTAGACTTACAAAATACTACAAAGCATCATAATTTAATCATCTTAGCCTCCACTGTTCAGCCAGGCGTGCACTTTGACACCTAGGTACTTTATCTGGTGATAACATCTGTTATCTTCCCACAACTGGACACACAATTTTGATATATAGTGGAGATAGTGGAATGGATCTTCTAATCAAAAGGCTAAATTCGCTAACACTTCTAGCTATGCATATAGATTTGGTTGCTGAAACTACTTCATTTTTTTCCGACAAAAGATGTGTAAAGGATAGTTGATGCAATGGCGCATCATAAACCCCAAAATCACTATCTATTATGCCATTTGGTTTGGACCCTACTGAGAGGAAAAATTAATTTTCTGATTACACAATCTTATAGTAAATTTGTGGTTAAAATAATACGGTAGTTACTGAAAAGACACTTTTCGGCAAGTAACGTTGAATAAACTGGCTTTGAAATTTAAACATGAGGAACCAATAGTATTGCAAGAGGAAGCAAAATGTTCTGATTTTCTGCCCTTTGGCCCACTCAGTTATTTAGAAAAGTAGACTTACTAAATACTACAAAACATCAGAATTTCATCATCTTAGCCTCCACTGTTCAGCCAGGCGTGCACTTTGAAACCTAGGTACTTTATCTGGTGATAACATCTGTTATCTTCCCTCAACTGGACACACAATTTTGATATATAGTGGAGATAGTGGAATGGATCTTCCAATCAAAAGGCTAAATTCGCCTATACTTCTAGCTATGCATGTAGATTTGGTTGCTGAAACTACTTCATTTTTTTTCAACAAAAGATGTGTGAAGGACAGTTGATGCAATGGCGCATCATAAACCCCAAACTCACAATCTATTATGCCATTTGGTTTGGACCCTACTGGGAGGAAAAATTAATTTTTTTATTACACAATCTTATAGTAAATTTGTGGTTAAAATAATACGGTAGTTACTGAAAAGACACTTTTCGGCAAGTAAAGTTGAATAAACTGGCTTTGAAATTGAAACGTGAGGAACCAATAGTATTGCAAGAGGAAGCAAAATGTTCTGATTTTCTGCCCTTTGGCCCACTCAGCTATTTAGAAAAGCAGACTTACTAAATACTACAAAACATCATAATTTCATCATCTTAGCCTACACTGTTCAGCCAGGCGTGCACTTTGAAAGCTAGGTACTTTATCTGGTGATAACATCTGTTATCTTCCCACAACTGGACACACAATTTTGATATATAGTGGAGATAGTGGAATGGATCTTCCAATCAAAAGGCTAAATTCGCCTACAGTTCTAGCTATGCATGTAGATTTGGTTGCTGAAACTACTTCATTTTTTTTCGACAAAAGATGTGTGAAGGACAGTTGATGCAATGGCGCATCATAAACCCCAAACTCACAATATATTATGCCATTTGGTTTGGACCCTACTGGGAGGAAAAATTAATTTTCTGATTAAACAATCTTATAGTAAATTTGTGGTTAAAATAGTACGTTAGTTACTGAAAAGACACTTTTCGGCAAGTAAAGTTGTATAAACTGGCTTTGAAATTTAAATGTGAGGAACCAATAGTATTGCAAGAGGAAGTAAAATGTTCTGATTTTCTGCCCTTTGGCCCACTCATTTATTTAGAAAAGTAGACTTACAAAATACTACAAAGCATCATAATTTCATCATCTTAGCCTCCACTATTCAGCCAGGCGTGCACTTTGAAATCTAGGTACTTTATCTGGTGATAACATCTATTATCTTCCCTCAACTGGACACACAATTTTAATATATAGTGCCAACCAAAAGGCTAAATTCGCCTACACTTCTAG